>KN499492.1:21782-62379 GCA_000787155.1 Scartelaos histophorus | reverse complement strand
AACACAGAAGGGTGTTTTATTTTTACATTTTGTTTTAGATAGTTTCAGATGAAATTATGTACAAAACTGGTTCAAACTGGTCTTCTCTCATGAGAGTGTGATGTATTGAGTGGGAGTTGAATAAACACTAGTAGAAGCTGAATTAACTTTAACCATATCAACTAAATAACCCCACTACGAACCCCCATTTCACTTTCAAACTGTTAAAATAACAACTCATTATTATTATTATAATAATTTTCAAAGCAGGTGACAAACTCCCACCAAAAACAAACAAAATCATGTCCTATATAGAATAGTATTTGCATCTATAATTGAAACAACCAAACAAGCAGATCAGATAGGCTGATCTGTGATGGAACATGTGGGACTGTAGCTCCGGTGGCTCCCGAGATGTGAGGACGATGACAGATACTCCCCCCCCGACACGAGGCTCTTTCTGACAGATGGCTCGATATGATCTGGAGGAAAAGAGAGGGTCTGGCCCCCCACACATCTCTCTCTCTCTCTCTCAAAGCTCAGGAGATAGAAGCCACTGTTGCCTCGCCTCACACATGTGCAACCTCAATTTGCCATGGCTTCCAGTTTCATTTTCACCGCACAATAGGAGAATGTAAACTGTTCTATAGGGGCAAGTGAGGATGTATATCTCTGAAATTGTGAGTGGGAAGAGTGAGAGACATGATGGTTTCTTCTACTGCATTAAAAGTCCTATATGATACTAAATTTACTTTACCAAAGCTCAAAATGTTGCATGAAGCAGGAGTTTTCAAATGAACATCAACCTTTTACCATTAGTTCAGTAGATCCCAGGGCTGAATTTATCCAGATGATTCTAGTGAAGGTGGATGGAGTTTAAATATACAGTGGAAAACCTTCTATATTACCACATGATATGAGAAGATTTCATGCAGAACTTAGCCCAAACATGCAAAACGGATCGGACAAGAAACACATCTATCTCACAAGATTTGATCCTCTGTTACATTAGGGTTACGCTTCTTGCTCAAGCTCTGGAAATTTGCGTGTCTTTGAGCAGCTGTAGCTAAAAGCCTCCTCCACATAGATCCATGTCGTGCACACATTCAGACAGACCACACTTTAAACTCTGACCCAGTTTTATTTCGTGGCGATAGGACCAATTTGGACGCAGATAATCAGTGCTAAAGTTAGTTAAAAAGATTGCAAAATAAAAAAATAAAATGTAAATGATCATATCTACGCGCATCTATTTCACCGACAGTGTTTTTCACATTTAAATATTGTTACATGAGGTTACAACATAAAGTACATTTTGGATCCAGTTTCAAAGCTGCACAAAACTGCGACAATTTACCTGCCTGACACTTTGACAACAAAAACGCAACAACTGGTTAGTTTGTGTATCATTTCAAGACAGGGTGAATATTTCAGATAAATTCAGGCTCCAGCATGACAAAAAATATGTGTCTACAGTACTTGCCCTTTAGATTAATATAGATCAAATATATATAACATTTTAAATCTATATTGATTAAATGCATTAGCTTGTCATCTTTTATGTTCTCATTTTCTACAGATTTGTGCACCTTTAACATGTGATCCAAACATTCCTCGCAGACACAGTCATGTATATTTTGCAGGGGTATTAGGGTTATTTGCAAAAACAGGAAGAGTTCAGTGGGATATGGTCATTTGAGGACAGTCTGTACTTATAGAATTGAACTTCAGTGCCACTTTCCTATATTGCTTTATGCGACTTTGCTCTGGTTTATTTCACTTGGACTGAAACCTTGCATAACCCCATTCAACTGGCATTTATTATTGGACTGTTGGCAATCTGCTGTCTATACCACAACTACACTGGTCCAAATTGTCTGGGCACAAAATATTGACTACAGTGCAATTGGCTGGAAAACAAGCAAGGGGAGCTTTACACTGTCACTTTTCTCTGTTAATTGTAATCTTCAACAATAACCTGCCCCAGAGGAGTAACAAATTAGATTGGATGTTGAAAACACATTTCCTGGAGCAGATTTTGCCACCGACAGAGTAGATGTCATAATCTCCATCTTGAACCATAATGTGTGTTATTCAAACAAGATTAATTATGCCTTATAGCATTTAAATGTAGTTTCCCTTTGAGGTAGTCACAATGGAAAGGACACATTTTAATCTTTTTAACTAAATGTTTATAGATTTGAAGAAGATATGGAGAAGGTTGTGTCACTGACATTCAGTGTGATTACAGGTTTGTTGGCAGGTCTGTAATGACCTGAAGGGGCTTTTGAAAACATCTACAGCCTGCACACTTTTCTACTATTGCAGAGGATCCTTGTTTTTTTCCTGATGTACCACGAATCCAGCCTCCTGTGGTGAGACACAAGAGCATTAGTGAGCGCTGCATGTACCTAAGCATAAGGCTCTGGTCCTAATCTGGGAGCAGATACCTCACACGCTCCCTGTGGTCTCAGCTCAAGTGTGCAACTGATGGACTCTCAAGTGTGTTGTGTATGTGCCTGTGATGCAGCTTCTGTATAACAGAATATATTTGTTTTAGTTTTTGTTGTTTTGGTTTTTTGCAACATATTTATCATATTTGCTGTTTTGCACTTGCTGGTGAGAAACCACTTTTTGTGTAAAATGACAATAAAGTGATCTTAGATGATCTCACCTTATCTCACAACCATTAAACTTAAATCAGAATGAACCAGCTTTGCCATATATCTTTACTTTGATATAATGCACACCTGGAATTCAGTACTCAGTACTCTGTACTCTATGGTGCAGATTAAATTTTTATCAAACTATGCAGTTGTCCAATGTAATGCAATGATGTGGCCTACTTATATCGGGTGCAGTTTAAAATGTCATTGTTTGTTTTTAAATGTTTACACTCTCTGGGTCCAGTCTGTTTGAGGGAATTACTGCAGTCCTGTACTGCAGCCCTATAGTCCGCACAGAGCCCAGAGATCAGCTGACCAGCTCCAGCTGATCGTGCCCAAAACCAGGCTCAAGACGAGAAGTGACAGAGGCCTTTCTGTAGCAGAGCTCAGCCTGTGGAACAGCCTCCCTCTTCCCGTCAGATCCTCTCAGTCTGTAATGCAGTTTAACACTAGACAGAAAACTGACCTCTTCTCCCTTAATACGAGCTAGTCAGGTTATCTTGGTGTTTTATTGTAATTTTCACATGTAGTCCTGGTCTAGTCCTGATCTGGTATTATCCTGGTTTAGTCCTACTTTTTGTCTTGGTTTAGTCCTGATTTAATCTTGGTTTAGTCCTGGTCTAGTCTTGGTTTAACCCTGATTTAGTCCTGGTTTAGCCCTGGGGGAAGTTTACTCTTTATTTCCATAATTTTATTTTGATCTTTTAGTCCAATTTAGACATATGTTATGTCTTGCCTTATGTTTTATAAATGCATAAAAGTTATTTTAAAAATAAAATAAAATAAAATAAATAATACAAATGCCACTGTTGCTGTTGATGAAAAACTAAACCTAACCTCACACATTTCTTTAGTGATTTTGAATAACTGTAAAATTAAGCATCTCAATTGTGCTAAAATGAATTGTAATTTGAAGACACAATAAGTAGTTCGACCTTGGAGCACTTCCTGTACTGCCATATGACATCTGAAATGACAAACAGCTGCGGGACAAGGTTAATGAGCATAAGTACAACTCTAAAGTGCAGGAGAATGTACAGCTTAAGCAAGAGCTCACAAATCCAGAAAAGTGTGGAACAACACTGACAGTTTGGAGATGCAAAAACTCAAAGCTTCTCTCCAAAGGAAAGACAAAGAGCTGGAGAAACAAATTCATTTTTACAATGAGAGAAGTTGGTGATGTAACCAACAAAACCAATGAAAAACAATCCAGAAAAGTGCAGGAGCTGTCGGCTCAACTCTTCTCAGCTCGAGAGGAGATACGTCTGTTGAAATTCTGTTGTAAAAGTGAAAGAGCTCAGCCCCCGAGCCCCCAAAAGCAGCGACCCCAGTGACGGAGCAGAGGAGGGTCCAGCGCTTCCACCGGCGCTGCCTGAACTAAAGCCCCTCCAACACTGACCCTTCACCCTTTGCATAATGAAAAAATAAAACTAAAATTCCTTTAACATTATGTTGTTCTCTTAAATGTCTGTGGTTATTCATGTTTATTGTTTCAGATGTTTCAAAACTTGAATTCACCTGCCACTTGATTTTTATTAATTGGTAAAGTGGAAATAGAAAAGAATAATAATATATGTTACCTAAGAGCACAATTAGGAGAAAAAAGATACGTTCCAGTGTATATAACCATATTTAATAGAATTTATTACTCTACACAACATTCCAAACCTTTTTTTTTACATTGGTCAGTAAACCTTCAAAAACCTTGTAAACCTTGTGTTTTAGATACAAAACTCTCATTTTGTGGCCTGCATTAGTTGTTAACATGACCTTTAGTATGACTTTTGTGGTAAGGGAAATGGTCGTTAATACTGTATTGAGCAATGAAATAACACAATAAAATACTTTTGTAATACTGGTAATAATTAAAACAACAAATAATACAGTAGTTTAATGTGATGGCACTGATTTTATAGTAAATGTTGAAAATACAGTCTCATACTGTGAACATTACAGTTAAATCCTGTAAAGTGATAATATGGTAATTTACTGTGAAATGTTACAATTAAATACTGTGAAATCCTGGTAATTATTTACAGTGCACGTATTGTGTTATTTGTATATTTGTATACTATATGTATCTGTTTCTTCTGTTTTTGTTGACTTTTCTGTGAAGCACTTTGGTCAGCTGCAGTTGTTTTAAATGTGCTACATAAATAAACTTGTATTTAACTATGCACTCTCCATTAGAGCATTCAAGGCCATCCGTGGCTAATATCCTTTTCCTCTTTTGCATCAATGTAAAGGGATGGTTGCAGTGGCAGAAATACAAACCACTGTGGATCTGCTTCTCTAAATCTCATTGGGTATCTTGATCTTCTCTCCTCCACTGCAATGCGTCCAAATGATCCAGGTGGTGATCAGTAAAGACTTCTAATAATGTGATATTTCTATAGATAGAGGAAAAGAGAATCCTGTTCAAACAAAAGTAGTTTCTGAATAGTCCTAGAACTTCATAGCCCACAGCATCTCTCTGCTCAAATGAGTCTGTGTATCATCCCATCTGTAGTGAGCACCTGCCCTCCTTCTTTTACTCCATACAGCCGCAGACATTTTTTCCACATTGCATTAAATAAACAGGCATCATCTGAAACCTGGCAGTAATTAGAGGGCCCATTCCAAGGCAATGAAAGAATGGAAAAGACCTTGACTAATATTTGACAACAGGGAAACTCTCGTGCAGTCCTCTGTAAATCATCTTTGTGGATCATGATTTTGTCATAAAATTCCATGTAGTCTGCCCTTAGCACAGTCTAGACAAATGCCTCTCATTTTTGTTGCTTGGCTTACTATCCCTTCATTTTTATTTCATTTTTCATGATCATGAAATCATGATTTACTTTTTATTTTGACTTTAGTATGCTACACACCCTTCTTTCTGTTTGTCTCTTGTTGTTGTTTTGCTGAAGATAATGTGGACATTTTGTGAATACCAATACTTACCCATTTTTAGAAATTAGTATTTAATAAAAAAGCAAAATTGAGTTGAATTAATGAAAAACACATTTGTGGATTTGTGGAAGCTATTTTTATGCTAAGTTCTCGGGGTGGTCAACTTGCCATAATAATAAAAGGTCTCTTTCCTCATATTTCTCCCTATGGTCTTTCCCTTTGTGCGATGCATAATGCAAAAGGCAATTACATATGGACAGTGCTATGGGCATGTGATAATCATACTGTACATTTGACTATGAGGGTCTCCAATGCACATGTTTTCTATTGTCAGTCATGCTGTTAAAGTGTATATAACATGTATTTATTCTCTTTAAAAACTATCACAAAAAAGTATTCATTGTGACATTGACTTAAAAATTGCTTTACACCAAAGTTTTTCCCATTTTTTTCCATTTCTTGACCAATTCTGAAATTTAACTTTTACTTTTTTTTCACCATACTCTTCTTATCTTCTCTCGACCATAGCTTGAATTAATCATAATCTTGAATTATATTGTTGTATTAAAATGTTATTAAAAAACAGCAATTATTTGAGACATTAAAAGTATCCATATTTTTGCATGAGAATTCAGTCAATCATCAGTCAATATCGATATATTTTTATATTTTGCTGCCACTGGGCACCATGGAGTACATATGAGGACATGATTCTTTTCTGGCTTAGCTCCAGTATAATTGAGGCTTTAATAAGACATATTAAAAGTTCTACATGGAGAATTCATGAATGGAGGCTTGGCTTTATGCTTTGACTATACAGCCAAAGAGTTATTTATGTTCTGCTTTTCAAAGCATCTGGAAAATCAATGTATAGGGCACATTCTGCTTTGAGTAATTGCCTTGGAAACCAAAGTAAAAATGTAAACATAAATAACCTAAACACAATTAAAATAATCACTATACCAATAAGATTGTCAGAAAAATAAGTGTTTTATTAGTATAGATCCTCACAGCCGCAGATGTTCTTAAAGGGGTATTGATCAGCCCAAGGGGGGGGCAGTAACACAGTGATGCTGACTTTATAACTGGAAAGACTGTAAGACATGTAACTGTTCAGGTGGAGGGTCTGACACATGCTTGTCTCAATAAAGATGTCATTGCTTTGGAATGTTCCACAGTATGGCATTACATTTATTAATTTAAAAGTCTTACATTGCTATAGTGTAACTTAAAAACATATCATATACCACATACCGCTTTCCATACCACTACCTCCCTTTATGAATGTGATAAAATTTATTGATTTGATAGATTTTTATTTTATATATATACATACACAAAAATAATTTGTGTTGACCAGTGACTAACTTTAATGATGTTATATTTTATGTTACACTTTTATTTACTTAAATATTGTCATTATGTTTTATTGATTCATTTAATGTTGCTATTCTAGGATAAACATTTCTCTTGGTAGTATTTTCCCGATTTGATCTGGTTCTGTGTTTGGGTTGGACTTGGCAGGAAGCAATTTGCCACTTGACCTTTAGGAGGATGACATTGGCATGTTTGTTCTTAGAAGCAAAAAATACCATGAGAGAGGGAAGAAGCGAGGGAGGGCGAGAGAGGCAGAAAGAGAAGTCAAACGGATGCTGGTCACCCAAACATATTGAACTGACTGAAAGGAAATACAGTGTGTGTTTCTTCAGCCCCGAAAGGCCGCTCTCCCCCTATCATGAATGAGCTCTAAGTTTGTACCAGAGCACTGCATGTTGTAGTTCACCAACTGTAACAAGGCACATCGTTGTTTGAGGCAAAAGCTCACAGCTCACAAACATTCATAAGCTTCCTGGCCTTTGCCTCATTGCTCAAAGCATAGAAACAGGAACAAAAAACATATAAAGTGGGATATATATATATATTTGGGGTCCATGAGTCTTTGTTTTTCACTTTGACGTCCTACTGTTTTTACATATGTCTAGTCTATGTGGTCTCCTTGTCAGTGCTGATTTTGTCTCATCTTGGAAGCTAAAGTTTGGCCTGATTACTACTTGGATGGGAGACTGCTGGCAATACCAGGTGCCACCATGGAGCAGCAGTGACTCTAGGGCAAATTTTAATTGTGTCTTCAGGCAAGACACTTCAACCTTGCCAAATATGAATGTGGTGTGTGAGCTAATACAGCAACACAATTATACCACAAACAGCAGTAAATACACACTCATAAACTCAGTGTCTGCATTTGAATAGGATTAAAGTTTGCAGTATTATTATAGAATGTTTGCAAATGTATGTGTTTGAGCAGCTGTAGCTGTTGTGTACTTCTGCAGTGGGTGGTTATGGACTCTCTCAGTGGTAGTCATTTTTTGTCTTAATGAAACTGCCACATTCAGACTGCAGTGGTACGCATGCAAATATCAGCGACATGATCTGTGATTTATTACATGAAAGGAACAGTATGAACAGTTCAAGTCACTAGAAATAGAAAGGCAACTGGTTAGGTGGACTATATAAAGGTGGGCTTGTCTCCACATGTGATGGCTTTAACTAGAATGTTCCATGTT
Source organism: Scartelaos histophorus (assembly GCA_000787155.1). Taxonomy (NCBI): domain Eukaryota; kingdom Metazoa; phylum Chordata; class Actinopteri; order Gobiiformes; family Gobiidae; genus Scartelaos; species Scartelaos histophorus. The sequence goes on along the minus strand of KN499492.1, from coordinate 54,278 downwards.
GCAAATGTTTCTATTTCCAAGTATCTCTGAGCAGATGGCGCCACCAGTTAGGGATGATTTTCAATGTATTTTGGAGAGTAAAATGTTAATTTAAACGCAAAATACATTGACTTAATGCCATGCTGTGGAACATTCCTGGCAAAGCAATAACATTTCTTTATAAAATGTTAATTTAAACGCAAAATACATGACATACATCTTTAGTCAGAACATTTATTTTGTATTCAGCAATTTCAAGCCAATGTGGATAAAGGCCCCAGAGGGAGTAGCAGTGATGATTATGTTGTGCCTAATACTCTAATTACTACACATAGCATTTAGGAGAACCATGTGACCAAACGAGATTACATAGAACAGAGCAATGTGTTAACATAGGCAGCGTTACCTTTAAATGACCTTAGCTTAGCATTAAATCACACTCTGCAGGTAATTAAAAATATGCTTACTATTGTCATGGGTCACACTCTTTTAAAGCAGAAGATCAAAACAATGCTGTTAACCATGAAAGTGTAATTATGGACTGTTTAAGGGCCCCGTGTACCATGACGAAAGTGTCTATTAAAGGTGCACTGTATTATTTTTCCTGGAATGTTCCGCTGTATGGCATCTTATATTTATTCAACTAGAGGTGTTTTTATTGCTTAAAAAATCATACATTCTTACTCTGAGCAGGCTCTCCTCCTCTGCACTGGTCTTACCTATCACCTTGATGTGCCATTTGCTTTTCTCCATAAGATAGATAAGATGATGCTCATGTGTAGCTGTGTGTCCTTTGTTTATCTGGTGTAGACATAGCAATAAGAGAACAATAATACAATAATACCATATTCTCTCCATTGCACCATTTAGTTGTAAGCTGTAACGGGATTTTAATGTCTTGCCTCCTTTGTTATATTCCCCTTTTAGCTAAAACAAAAAAAAACAAAACGTACAACAAGCCTGCATTTGTAATGTAAATAACTTTACAACTGATTCCTGTAATTACATGTAGAGGAGGACCAAACGTCTCTGATTGTCATCCATCCATCTATTTTCTCCTGCTTATCTGGGGCCGAGTCGCAGGGGCAGTAGTCTAAGCAGGGACTCTCAGACTTCCCTCACCCCAGACACTTCCTCCAGCTCCTCCAGGGGTACTCCGAGGTGTTCCCAGGCCGAGATGTTCCCAGGCCACCCCGGTGGCATATGCCTGGAACACCTTCGTAGAGAGGGGCCCAGGAGGCATCCGGACCAGATGACCGAGCCACCTCAGCTGGCTCATCTCGACGTGAAGGAGCAGCAGGTCTACTCTGAGCTGCTCCTGTGTGATTGTGCTGCTTACCCTATCTCTAACAGAGCGCCCATCCACCCTGAGATCCCCTAACCGGAGCTGAGCTGAACCAGAGCTGGTCCAGTGTTCCACGACCAGGACGAAAACCACACTGCTCATCCTAGATCTGAAGTTTGACTATTGGCCGGATTCTCCTCTCCAGTACCCTGGCATAGACCTTACCAAGGAGGCTGAGGAGTGTGATTTACCTTTAATTGGAACACACCCTCCAGTCTCCCTTCTTATACAGAGGAACCACCACCTCGGTCTGCCAGTCCAGAGGTACTGTCCACGACAGTCATGCGATGCTGCAGAGACATGTCAACCAAGACAGTCCCACAACATCCAGAGACTTAAGATACTCAGGACGGATCTCATCCACCCCCGGAGCTTTGCCCCCGAGGAGCTTACCAACCACCTCAGTGACTTCAGCCAGGATGATGGGTAAGTCTGCCTCCGAGTCCACAGCCTTAGCCCCCTCTTCGGAGGATGTGACGGTGGGATTGAGGAGATCCTCAAAGTATTTCTTCCCCCGCCTGATATCATCTTCAGTTGAGATCAGCAGCTCACCCCCCGCACTGTAAAAAAAAGTTGGTGAAGCACTGATTCCCCCTCCTGAGGCGCCGGACGGTTAGCACAGAAGTCCAATAACAGAACACTACTCGGGTTCAGATCAGGGAGGCCGTTCCTCCCAATCACCCCTCTCCATGTGTCACTGTGGTTGCCCACATGGGCATTGAAGTGTCCCAGTAGAACAACGGAGTCCCCAGTTGAAACACTGTCTAGTGCTCCTCCCAAGGACCCAGAGCTAGTCTCCATGTCTGAAGATCCGGTCGTTGAGGCCCCTGCCTTCAACTGCCGCCCAGATCTTCTTGCAATGGCCCCATGTCGCTTCTTCTGGTTGTACCAGGCCTGGTGCTCCTGGTGCTCCAGGCGCTCTCCAGGGTGGGGCCCTGGTAATGCCATTCCGGGCAACGTAACTGGCATGTGTTGAGCTCATCATGTGGGGCTTTTGAACCTCTCTTGGTCTGACCCGTACCCCTGGACCTGTTTGCCTTGGGTGACCAGGGGCATAAAGCCCCCGACAACGTAGCTCCCAGGATCATTCAGGCACTCAAAGCCCTCCACCATGTTAAGGTGGGGGTTCGATGAGGGGCGTCTCTGATTGTTTTTTTGAAATTTTAAATTGCTGTACACAGAGCCCTGAAGCAGGTTAAAAGCTGCCAAAAAGCCATCACAGTGAATAAATTTTATTGAACAAGGAAGTAACAAAAGGAAGAGTGATGGCATCATTGTTCAAGAGTGTAGTCTTGGGATTCTCAGACAAAGTTAAACATAACCTCAACAAAGTACCTCACGTAATTTATTCTGGTTGGGTGCAGCACAGTGACTTTTGTTATAACTTAAACATTGGCTAGTATACAAAACAACTGTGTTTGCTGTACATTTACTACCTAAATGTCAGTGCCATATTGCAAATTGCATTATTTACTCATACTCATAGAGAGAACTGTTTGAACTGGACAAGACAGACTGAATATACAGAATTAAACATAAAGTACTTTTGACGCTGCAGCGTTCTGGGGGTGGAAAAGTGGAGAGCAAAGATAAAACTGAACATTTCTCACAGAATATACAGAATACGTAAACTAACTCTCATACTGTTAGCATATAAAACAGTCTTGTGTGAAATATGAATACAGATTTATAAAAAATGTGATTTTTAATGAATATATGAGATTAGCATACATAATACAGCAATTTCTTCACTATAGAAATGTAAACTTGGATCTTGAAGTTGAGCATAGTTGAAATGATTTGGGATGAGCCAGAACTGCTGAACAGAATGTACATGTCCACGAGTTCACTCCAGTACTGTAGGAGAATGCTTCCCAAGATTCCAATGACGTGTGAGCAGAATTGTCCATGTCCTTCCCCCACAGCCAATCACCTGTCTAGTGTTCAGAATCAGTTTGGGGAGCTGACAGACGTCCCTTTTATTTGAGCTACCCCTTATTCAGATCCACATCATAAACATGTACAATCTGTGGATCATCTCACTGTTTGTCAAATGTGTGAGATTTGTACTTCTAGATAAAACACTCTGTATGACTCCTGCTCTGTGCAAGTGTGAATAATGCTGCGTGGATTCTGATGGCGTCACCACGGGGGATACTGTACATTTCCATTCCTCTCTCACACTTTACCTGTCGCCCACCTCTGTGCTGTTTTTAGCATGTGGCTGGCATTGGCGGGCGCAGGCTGCCGGAGACACTGGCAGGCCTTCAGTTCCCCCCCATTGCCACGTGTTGCTTAGACCCTGAGTGGCTAGCTACTCCCACGGGACAGGCTTTTTGGGGTTGACATTGACTGAGGCACACTGGCGTTCTTAAGGTGCACTACCGAGGGGAAGTCCAGCACGTTTGAAGTAGGGACCTTAGAAGGGCTGTTTACCCAAAGCGGGGAGGGGGTGCAGTGGAGGCTCGCTTCACAAGAATGCCTGTGTCACGATGGGAGCGGTGGGGAGAAGGAATGTGCTCCACAATCCCAACACTGTAGCAGCCCGGACCCGCAGTTGAGGTGGCAACCAGTGCTGCCTGTTTACTCTAGCCCTCTCCCCACTCAATCACCGGGGCTGTCTGCGGCCCTAAGCATCTCTGGAAAATGAAAAATGCTTGCCCGCTTTTATTTCAGATTTCCTTGTATTTTTAAGCCTCTTGAGTTTTGAAAGATTCTTCAGATGTATTTTAATTGGTGATAGGATGCATCTTTACGGTCCTTCGCTGTGTTTGTTTGTACGAAACCTGGATGTCTTGTTCAAAAACACAACTACAGTACACTTGCGTAACTACATCTGTTATAACTGCTTATATATTACAAAACCTTTAGCAAATTAGAACGCCAATCATCACCGCACAATGAAGGACACAAAATTTTCTATGCTGTGCCTTCTTGGCTTGACAATCATAGTTTCTCATAATGGAGATTACATGTTTACCCACTTTACTTTATACTGTGTGTGATAGTTTATTATAGGGACACTCAAACACATGGAGGTTTGTACTTCGTATTTTTGTATTTTTAAATAATGTCCAGTTTGTCAGCCAAAGATTAGCTCCCAAAGGTCTTAATGATGATTTTAATTTGGGTATTTTCTTGTAAATAACAGATGATTAGTCTGTCACTTTCTCTGTTGGGTTGTACATGGGTTATATGATCCTTGTGTATATATAGTTATGTATATATCACGCCAGTTTTACTCCATAGTTGGGTGTTTATATAATATCTATATGTATTCAGATACTCTTCTGTTGTATTTTTGTATTTTTATAATTTTTCTATTATTATTAGCAATATGATTACTAATATTGTTTAATAATTGTCGTTGTATTTTGAATTATGTTGTGTTTTTGGGTTCACTGTGTCTTTACAACCTGCCACCCTTGGGTGCTTGCCACACCCTATTTAAGACGCCACCTGAGCTCTCTCTCTCTATTTGTCTGATGAAGGCCTAGTGCCGAAACGTTGCATGTCCTAATAAATCTTCACAATTTGCAAGTAAGACGGTGTGCGGGATTTTTCTATATGTTCTTCAGTTTTTCAGCCTTTCTATAACCGTGCAGTTGCTTCAGTAACATCCAGCGACCAAGGCTCTCAAACTGAAATATGCAGGTAGCAAATGAACCAGCATCGCTACCCATACATTGATCTATGCTGATAGTGTACGTCGTATTTCATTGTTGACCTTCTACTAGACTCCGTTGATACGATCTGAAGTCCACTTGAATCCTCAGCTCTCACTCCATCCATCACCGAGCAGGAGGTTGCGGGCCAACAAGTGTTTTGCCTCAGTTCATTGGCAGTGCTCCTGACACGGTGGGACGATGACGGACTGCCAAAATGTCCTTCATAAACAGGCTTCTTGTGAGTCTGTGTGACCTTTGTTTACAAACCCGGCTTTCTGCTAAATGGGGTGCATGGACTGACGTGAACTCTGGCACGCTTTACAAAAAGAAAACCTACAAAAAGAGACCTCCTTCTTCAGTTCGCATGGGTTTTTTTTTAAATTTGAAGATGTTTTTGGACGAGTTTGTGTCAGTGTGTTTTTAAAGTGTAATGTGTTTTTTCTTAGACGCTTTGTATAAAGTGGTGCTAGTGTTGTACCATTGCCATTCAAAATCACCATTCAGCTATCAGTATCTTAACACAATGTTGTACAAATGTAGACTTAGACTGAGGCAAACTTTACTGATCCACAAAAGAAATGATTTGGACACAGTAGCTAATGTTTGTAATGCATTATGTAAATTGTGTAGTAAAATAACAATAGCTTCAATATGCACTGCGTAACATTTCTAGTAGAGGTTCTGCCATCAGATGCTTGTCTCCATAGAAATGCTATTTGTCTAGATAGAATGTTCCACAGTATAGATTAAACCTGTCTATCACGTAAGAGACATGCAGGTTACAGTACTACACTACATTATAATTCAGATCTGAGTCACCCCTATTCACAGAATGAAGTATTGTATTTTAGACAGAAGCTGCTGTAATGAATAAATGCTAGATGGAAATGTTTCAAGTGTTTAAACAATCGATATCTGCACTGGCGATGAAAAAACACTACTGGTCAGTCTCAAACTCTTAACTCTTAACTCCAACACAAACGGTAAAATCATAAAATATCACTTTGTAAAACCATTACATCAAGAATAACATACACGTCTCAGTCTCCACTCTTTAAACAGCCATACTATGGAATATTCTAAGGAAAGCAATAATATTTCCATGGAGACAAGCAGGTATCAGACACTCTACCCGAAAAGTTGCGCAGTGCATCTTTAAACAAAGTCAGCCTCATGTTTCAAATCAAAGACAAAACCTGACCTCGTTTCATTCCAAATTTTAAATGATAGATTGCTGCCAGGCTTCATTTAGAGAACATTTCCAAAAACATTTCAATTTAAAACAGCTTTTTCATTCTGGATGAAACAAACAAAACATAATGTGAACAGCTTTAGTGAATGGCACCATTTGTAAACACATTTCATCTATAATAACAGGTTTAGAAATCATGAAAACGCGACGTATAGTGCGTATCTTCAATCATTATATGTGTGTGTTTGTGTAAACCTGTGTGATTTGTACGTTGTAGCCGAGTAAAGTCAGCGATATGTGCATCAGCTTAGTCAAATCAGCAGCAGCAACATAATTAGCCTGCAAAGAGAAAGCTGACTAATCTGATCTGGAAACATTTTACATTCATCCATACACTTTTTATTATTTCTCTCTGTAGCTTCATTGTTGATCCAGAAATATTAAACACAATTTATGAGATAACATTTGTAACTGTAACTTAAAGTGCAAAGGTTAGACTATTTTACTAAATATAAATTACATTAAAGATAAAGAAAATAGTTCAGGTTTATAATAAGTGGATGTGTTTAAGCTGTTATATAGCTGAATATAAATGATCTTGGATCGAATTTTGTGTTGATGAAATAAGTAGAGGGGATTCCTTTTTTCAGCTTTTAAAACAAACTGACACTTGACTGATATACACCTGTGATGAATATTGACTACATGCACTATGTCACCAAATGGAATTGCAATCAGAAGAACAAGAAAACCTCATGTACCTTTAAAGATCACTGTAAGAATATGTAGTTATCTGATTATCAGTGTCCAAACGCCAAGCAAGTCTGGGCTTAGTGAGTATTTGGATGGGAGACCACAGTAGTGCAGCAGTGTCTCTAGTGGAAATTGTAGTTGTGTCCTTAGGCAAGACACTTTACCCACATTCCTTATATGAATGTGGTGTGTGCCTGAGTGAGTGTTGGTGGTGGCCAAAAGGGGCACAAACTAGCAGCCTCCCAGTTTACCTCCACCGTGTGTGCAGTGGTATGAATGAAATGGTGGATAATGCACTAAAGCATCTTTGAGTGTCAAAAAGTGTGAAAAAAGTGCTTTATAAACCCAGTGGATTCTGAGTAGATTAACGTGGACATCACATGTTTGTGTTTGTCTAGAGCGAGGTCTGGACGTAGCCGTCTCTCTGGACTCTGTGGCCCGACAGGTGAATAACAGTGTGCATCAGCGGCGCAGACGTGACGCGGGAGAGAGCGACTACAACATCGAGATCCTGCTTGGAGTGGACGACTCAGTGGTGCGCTTCCATGGGAAGGAGCATGTGCAGAATTATCTTCTAACACTGATGAACATAGTGAGTAACTCCCGTCTTATCCTGCTTTAGAATGCCCGTCATATGTTGTTATTTCAGGCTTTTTATAATAACCACAAACTGCAAATGGACTTTAAAAAGTATTTAGATCCTTTGCAAACTCTCTTTTAGAGTTAAATGGAAAAAATTAAAAAGTAAAAAAAAGTTTTAAAAAAAAGTAAATTAGACTGAGAAACCCACCATCACCGATACTTCACTTTGGTTGACCTGCTGCCTAGAGAGTACACACAAACCTTTATTTTAACATGAATACGAATACAAATGTATATAAAAATAGATAAATGCTCAAAATGTGATGAAAGCATGTGATAAAAAGGGACTGTATGTGAGTTTGTTGTCAATTAAAAGATATAATTTATCTAAAAGCATCAGCAGAGCTTATCAGCAAAATAGTAAATAATTGGTATTGGCGTTGGTGATGAAAAAACAATATTGGTTGGTTTCTGTTGACAACAGTAGACATTTTCTCTTTTAGAACTCAGAACTGTATTTTTGTACTTTTCTTCTTAACCTTTTTCCACAACTTTTTTCCACATTGCCACATAACTGATGTAAGTGGCAATGCCTTTCCTCTGACTACCTCTGTGACTTTTTTATTAACTTTTACTTCGTCCTTCCTGAATAAAAAATATCTGTCTGCATTACAAATTTTACCTTTAATTAACCAAGAGGTCCCTTGGAGATTCAGAATCTCTTTTTCAAGAGAGACCTGTCCAAAGTAGCAGCCAACACATACAGTAAAATCACATTATAAAACCATTCACATCTCTCAAGATTAACATATAAATGTGTCAGTCACCATACATTTCATTGACACATTGTTAAAGCTTGTGAATATAGGTCTATAATAAATACTAGATACAAATCTTATTTGTATCCATTTGTGGCATGTGCGCCTAAATATCCTCTCTGTGCTTCTAAAAGATTTCAGTCAGGGGCTACTGTGCTACTGGAAAACAAATGTTCCTCTGGAGTCCTGCTATTCACTTTATGTGCGCTATTTGAGCCTTGGCCAAGACATAGATGTTCAGTCATCCCTCCTTTTTATTTTGAAATAACTCCTCTCAAATACTTCAGTTTTTTGTTTTTTGAGACTCAGGACAGTGTTTGGAGGTGCTTTAGGGTTTGTGTTGAAGTGCTCTTCCAGAGCTTCCTAAAGAGCTCTTCTCCTCTGAAGGATCAGACTGAACTCCTGCGTCTGTGTCGAGTGAAGTTAAGTGCAGAGTTCAAAACAGAGACAAACGAAAAAGACTTGGAGATGAAAGAGTTCAAAAGCTACTCCCCTAAAGCTCAAAGCTTCCCTCCTGAAGTAAGAGCTGGACACCCAAGTTAGAGCATACAGGGAGATAAGATCTCTCTATAACAATATAATGTGAGAGACAAGTAAAGTAAAGTACATGAGGAGATGACTGTAAAACTTATCACACCCACTATATAATGGACACTCAGACCACTTGTTCTGATGTTGGTGGAGTTCACCAACAAAGAAAATGAGAAACTGTCTGGGAAGGTACAGGAACTGTCCCCTAAACCCTTTTCAGCACAAGGCAAGGCAAGTTTATTTGTACAGCAGAATTCATGCACAATGTAATTCAAAGTGCTTTACAGAATAAAAAATACATTAAAATCACCATGCAAACATCAGGCGAGGGTGCCCAGGTGTCAGCAGTGCTAAACTGTTTATATGTTTATCAAATTCATATTGAAAGCCATTTGATTGATTGCATTTTTCACCATATTGCCCAGCCCTATTTGTTATTTGTTACAATCACTGAAAATATTTAGTAAATGTACAGTGAAGTATGTCATCAGACACTGACCAGCCAAAGTGGGCCATGTTCCTGATCCTCACTGAAGCTAATCTAAACCTGACATCTGCTGTGCCAGCCCTGCAGTCCAGTGACGCTCTTTTGGCAGCCTGAGTCACCACATAATTGTGATCTCCACTGCCAAGACAATACAGGGTTTTTAATCAGCTGTAATTATCAGACGACCACTGCTGGGTATGTCACCGATGTTTAAGTCTCCACTCCTCAAATGTCGGCCTGATTGTGCCTGTCCCTATAGCTTCTGTGTGTGTGTGTGTGTGTGTGTGCGTGTGTGTGTGTGTGTGTGTGTGTATTATACTGGATGGTTTGCAGTGTCTTTCATTAGACAGAAGTGAAACCATGTAGACAGGTAAAGATACAAATGTATGTTTAGTAAAACTCTGCATGGATGCATTTGTATGAGTCCTACCTGGATGACTGAGGAATTACACAGACATTATATGGATGCTGCAATTAGCCCTCCTGATGAAGTGAATGTGCTTATCTACACAGTTACGGTGTAGATACATAGGCCTATAATTCATGTACATTATTAAACTCTGTCACTAATGAGGAGTTCATGTATAATGTGCCCGGCATGCTGGGAATATAGAAAGCATGTACTATATCTACCATAATGACATATTTGCAGGCCGATTTATTTATTTACAATACCCCATGGTGAATATAAAATATATTGGTGAATATAAAATGTCTGGTTTCTATCTGTCTGTCTTAATAGTAGTGGAGTGCTTGATTACGTAGTGGGGATTTTTTGCAAAGTTTTTAAGGTTCAATTATTTTAATCAAAAGAAAAATGCAAAATGTTGCATTGACTTTACAAATGAGCATAGTGTTTTTGAAACATTTTATCCATTTATCCAAACAACTACTTACAAAGTCAATCAGAAAAGACTTTAATCCTAACCACAGAGAAACAAAAGAGTGTATCTGCCTAGAGCTGTAACTGTAGGAGGAGCTATATTAGATAAATAGAAATAAAAGTCCATTAAACGCTTGTGACCCAGAAGTCTTCTGAGCGGTCAGGATGAGTGCTCAGTTACATTCTGTATTTGTCATCTAGAGCTCTCCAGTGGCTCTCACACTGAGAGGACTCGTGCCCTGCAAATTGAAAGGATGCCATTAGCCTCTTGTTTAAACATGTTTGTAATACACACAAACCCTTCACGTTGGACTATGGCGCTTTGATTTGGGGCTTTGATTTTTTTTGTCTTTTTCTCCTCATGTGGTCTCAGATGACTTGTGGCTGAAAAATACGACCACTGGAGAGTAGCATCATCACTAGCCTTGCCCTCAATCTATTTTCAGCCATGTTCTTTTATGGAAGATAATTAATGTTAAATGTAGATGGTAAGAGCTAATCTCACAGTTGCACCTTTTATGTGTTTGCTGAAGGGTGACCAAAGGTGTGGTCACATGTGTAAAAGACAGTAAACACAAAAATACATTCATGTTAACGTCAGTGTGTTCACAGTGTGTTCACCTAACTAGACAAAAGACTGGAGTAAGTTTGAGATGGTCTCTGCTCAAAAATCAGGGAGTATTGATCGAGCACCTCATCATTCCTCAGCAGTATAGTGTCGCTGTGAGTCCCTGTGTGCATGGAGGACGTGAGCAGAAACATAAAGGACATAAGACACAGAGACGGATGAGACTGCAGAGAGTCAGACAAACACGCTTAGACCAGGTGATTTGTACAGCAGTAGATGAGAGCGAGGGGGCAGGGCAACATATGGTGTCATTTCAGCACTTCACCCATAGACCAGGCTCGGGGTTACAGGGATCAGCAGCATTTATCTGCTATAACAAGGCACCCAGCCCACACAAATTACACTTATACTAAAACATTTTACATTGAGGTTGAGGATCTGCTGCTGTTATATACTTCCTCTTGTTGTACCTTGGAGAAGCACAATCTCTGTGCAATGAGCCTGTGAAGTTCAGTGAAAACTCAGTGGGCCAAAGAAAATGAGATCCACTGCAGTGGTGCTTAGCTTAAGTGATTCGAGACGCTAATTAATTCTGACTGTATACGCATTTATTATAGGTCACAATGATTGTACTGGAAAACTCTAAATGGACTGAAAGCGGTGTATTTCCACTGTTATTAACATGCTAGAAGCACTCTAACTATTTAAAAGCCCTTGTGACGTTGAATGGCTTGTCCTGCCCCAGTTGAACATATGAGAGTTATTTCTGTCATATGGACCTTTATTTCTCCAAGTTAGACTGATTCCTAATGCTTGGCTGCAGCCTGAAGAGGAAATTTGATGCTGTTGCTGATTAAAAACAGATCAAGAGATCCAGCAGACATATTATCCTTGGAAAAATGAGGTGTAAAGCCACACAATAAAGACTAGACAAATATAGGAGCCCTCCTGGAGTTGTGCTATGACCGAAAAATCACTTGTAGATTTTCACTGGTTTAATGTGATAGAAAACAGCAGGAAGGCCACCTGGGAAGAGCCATTTAGTGTGGGCTGCTGACTCACTCATTTATCTGTGCCGCTTCTAAAGAGCAGACAGTGTCTTTTCTTTGGTGTAGGGCAGTTTAGTTCAACTCAAATCAAACTGGCTCCACTACATTTTAAATTACAGCCAAACAGCAGGGGTCGGGAGCAGACTCTCTTCCAGGGTCTGGATCTAGTGCCATCAAACGTACCCACTGGACAGGGTAATGCCCTCTATTAGATGAGATGAGAGTTCAAAAGCTAGCTTTCAGCCTCTCTGCTACTCGTCATAGCCCATACAACGTGTATGGAAGTGAACCAACCCTAACTTGCCCACTTCATCGCAGAACCAGGGTTACATTCAGTTATTTTGAGTTTTGAATGTTCCTTGGTGAGCTTTACAGGCAGAATAAGATACTATAGATCGTTTATTAAAGTGTGGTCTTGTCTCTTATTGTCCTTTTGCCCTTTCGGTGCTTTCATCTATCTTTTGTTGTTTTTAAGTACTTATAATTGAGTAGGCTAACATTCTAGCATGTCTTTGCAATTTGAATGAACACAATTAGCAAAACGTGAAGGCCGCAATTTGTGATGGTGAACCAACCAGACATAGTGGTGGTCGATAAGCAACAGAACAAGGCCATGGTGGTGGACGTTGCAATACCAAGTGATGGGAATATCAGTAAAAAGGAGCACGAGAAACTAGAGAAATACCAGGGGCTCAAGGAAGAGCTGGAGAAGGCCTGGAAGGTGAAGGCAACAGTGGTGCCCGAGGTGGTCGGGACACTCAGGGCAGTAACCCCCAAACTTTATATATATATAAAGCAACGTTGGATCAAATCTGATTTGAAAAAACAAATGTTCACACTAGCATGCTAATACAGGATATGCCACCCACACACAGGTTCTGAGATGAACAATGACAATGTTTTTATGCCTGTCTCATTATCCACTGTTTCCCTCATTTTTCTATAACACCATGGGTCTAATTTAGTGCATGCTGCCTGTGTTTACTGAGGGTCCAAAAATAGTAGTAACTGAATGCTAAGATAACAGCCATTGCTAGAGTAATAATTATAGAAGAGCCCAGTGCCCACCGCTCCAAGGCTTCAAATGAGAGAAGGCACACTTTAACAATGTAAAGCTTTCATCATCACACTGCTGCAGTGTCGGGGTACTGCTATAGGCCTGCATCACACTGGTGCAGTGTTGGGGTACTGCTATAGGCCTGCATCACACTGGTGCAGTGTTGGGGTACTGCTATAGGCCTGCATCACACTGGTGCAGTGTTGGGGTACTGCTATAGGCCTGCATCACACTGGTGCAGTGTTGGGGTACTGCTATAGGCCTGCATCACACTGGTGCAGTGTTGGGGTACTGCTATAGGCCTGCATCACACTGGTGCAGTGTTGGGGTACTGCTATAGGCCTGCATCACACTGGTGCAGTGTTGGGGTACTGCTATAGGCCTGCATCACACTGGTGCAGTGTTGGGGTACTGCTATAGGCCTGCATCACACTGGTGCAGTGTTGGGGTACTGCTATAGGCCTGCATCACACTGGTGCAGTGTTGGGGTACTGCTATAGGCCTGCATCACACTGGTGCAGTGTTGGGGTACTGCTATAGGCCTGCATCACACTGGTGCAGTGTTGGGGTACTGCTATAGGCCTGCATCACACTGGTGCAGTGTTGGGGTACTGCTATAGGCCTGCATCACACTGGTGCAGTGTTGGGGTACTGCTATAGGCCTGCATCACACTGGTGCAGTGTTGGGGTACTGCTATAGGCCTGCATCACACTGGTGCAGTGTTGGGGTACTGCTATAGGCCTGCATCACACTGGTGCAGTGTTGGGGTACTGCTATAGGCCTGCATCACACTGGTGCAGTGTTGGGGTACTGCTATAGGCCTGCATCACACTGGTGCAGTGTTGGGGTACTGCTATAGGCCTGCATCACACTGGTGCAGTGTTGGGGTACTGCTATAGGCCTGCATCACACTGGTGCAGTGTTGGGGTACTGCTATAGGCCTGCATCACACTGGTGCAGTGTTGGGGTACTGCTATAGGCCTGCATCACACTGGTGCAGTGTTGGGGTACTGCTATAGGCCTGCATCACACTGCTGCAGTGTTGGGGTACTGCTATAGGCCTGCATCACACTGCTGCAGTGTTGGGTGCTGCTATAGGCCTGCATCACACTGGTGCAGTGTTGGGGTACTGCTATAGGCCTGCATCACACTGGGGCAGTGGGTTAATGCCATGATAACTTTATTTTCTCAGGTCAATGAAATTTACCACGATGAATCTCTGGGAGTGCACATCAATGTGGTGCTGGTGAGGATGATCATGCTTGGATATGCCAAGGTAAGACAATAAAAATATTTCCTTGATTACATCATGATTTAACTCTGTCAAATTCTAGTTATTTTTCTGCCTAGAAATGTGTGTATCCGCCGGTGATATTTGTATGCATAAGACGAAACAGCAGAGATGACCTAGCTATTAGATATTTTATTCACTGGAATGAAAATGTCATTGCTCTATGATGTAAAGTGTCTCACAGTAATCCTAGTAAAGTCCAAAAACAGGACAGTGATAGAGAATATTCATTTTGTCCACAGAACTCAACCTTTATATGGAATCATTTGCTTTTATCAACAGAACATGTTGAGTAAAAATATATAAATGTGTATAAACAAACATTGTTAAGTACATATCTTTGGTCCAGCTTCTGTTACAGTCGACCTTCTGTATATTCTTGCATAACACTGTGCCATTTCAGAGTCCCTTTGTGTTATTTATATCCTTGTGTTGGCCTACTGGAAGATCAAACCACAAAGAAAGTCCTTCAAGCCCTGGCTTTCTTTGCAACTGCTTTTGTCCCCTTTCTGCTTCATTAAAAAATCCAACATAGAAGTGGTTATTTTTACATGACAATATCTTTAGGCGTGAATACTAAACATTCATTTTAGTGAATGTAAATTACAGGGCGGTCTTGATTTTAGCCGTATTCTTAACATGTCGTAGATGGTAAATGTGGCCTGCCACTTCATCCACAGCAGTGGGAGGTCGGATGTGCCATGGGGAAGGATAAGGGTGTATTACTCTGTCAGAAATGAAGATCAACAGAAATACTTTACTGCAGTATACTTTATGAGTGTAGGTTTTCTCAAATGTGTATCAAAATTTGAGAGATTTTGGGGAAAAATGTAATGTAAAAGGGCATTTCAAATTAAAATACGTACAAACATAATTTTATTTCAAACAAACCAATAATTCTGTCACAGTTCTTTTCAATTTCAGTCTTTATTCCTCAAGCAAACACTTTAGACCTTAACATTTTGCATACATGTAATTAATAAGAAAACTTAAAATGGTTCTCGTTCCTTGTTAACATACATTGTGTTTGAAGTGACTTTCACGGTGGAGGTGCAGCAAGGAAATAGTTCCACAGTTTTGAACAAGAAGTTATCATATATTTCTATCAAATTTGCAAGTTTTGTCAGTGTTAATTTGTGTTAGAATATGTTTTTCCTCTACAACAAACCCTCTTTTATTATCAGGTAATTTAAGGACAAAACTGCAGTTTACAATAAACAACATCCTTCCATGTGATAGTTCAATAGTCAGGAAATCTTTCTTTCTTTCATTTCTTTTAATTTTTCCTTTTTTTTTTTTTGCAAATCAAGCATTTTACCTTCATCTCTTCTTTGTGATTGTGTGTGGTTATTTTGAACAGCTCATTAGTCAAATTCGCTCAAATAATATCCTGCTAATTAGGCGCCTGCATTATGAAAATCAGTCCAGAATAATGTCTGAATCTAATGTCTGAGTTTAAACAGCATATAACAAGTTAGACTACTCTTTTCACTAAAACAAAGTTAAAATATTTAAACTTAAACTTTTACTAAAAATATTTTCTATAGTTTTTTTGTAGCTTTTCAAGTGTATAATTGTACATCCTGGTTGGGCACAGTCAGCAGATGTGGCCTGCACTGAGGTAACCGTTACCTAAGAGCCAAAAGTTTTTAAGTTGCACAGTAGTTATGAGTCAACTTGTAAAAATAGATGACAACACTTCTATTTTGTTTATAAAATGTTTAATTTGTCAGAAAAAGGCCTTCTTTGTGTTAAATTGCCCCTTCATTTTATGTAATTTTCTATATTGATGGAATGAGAGGTTTTCTGTTTTAAAACTCTCAACAGCAGTGCTCTATGTGTTTTTGTACTGCTCTTAGTTTTTGTCCCCACAAACTGCCTCTTAAATTATGTAAACTATGATAAATATTTCCCACAGCTACTATCCCAAACCAAGTAATAATTAGAAAAACATGAAAACCTCTCATATGCACTTGAAGTATTCATCTCTGTTCTGTGCTGTCAGTCCATCAGCCTGATCGAAAGAGGCAACCCTTCGCGCAGCCTGGAGAATGTGTGCCGCTGGGCGTTTGGACAACAGAAAGGGGATGTGGATCACGCCGAACACCACGATCATGCAATCTTCCTCACTCGCCAAGGCTTCGGCCCCACAGGGATGCAGGGTAAGGGCCACGGTTGGCCTCACTCGCCTTATTGGGACATTTTACTCCATGTGGTTCACCGGATTAGAGTCTGAGGAGTTGATCCAAAATTCTTTTTTTCTCTTCTGGAGTTAGCAAATGTGTTTCCTCGACCTGCTGATTCAAAACAAATGCACTCAGTGTTTGTCCAGGCATAGTTAAGACTAGAGTTGAAAAGATGATGTAACAGCATTCATTTAATTTGAACATCTTCCCAATGCAGCAGTTTGTTAGTTATATTTTACCAGTGGTTGATTATATGTGTGACACTAATATTTTGTACTGGATCCCTGGACCTTCTATGGAGAATTAAAGGATGTACAATTTGAAATGATCAGAAATAAGTCATAAGTATTTTAGAAGTATGTGAAAAACCTTTAAAATGGTTTATTTTAATGATGTCCTTTTTAACTGCAGCATCATTTTTATTCAATTCGGATGTGAATATTGTATGTTTGGGCTCTGGCTAATCCTCTTATTCCTCGCATTGTACGCTGCTGAGAATTATCATGCAGGAGAGGCGGGGTGCACGTTTTCCATACATTCACATTCAGTATATGACAAAGCTCATAAGACAAACAATATTTACATTTAGGGACATGCTCAGGAATGTGTAAAGCAGTTTATGTGCAATCTGCAGCATTGTAATGGTGGTTTTGGTATTGAATAATGGAATGAATATCTCCTGCATGATTAGGCCTGCATCAATAACCCGATGTACCAGCGAATATTGATGCTGTTCATTTCCTTCAATAAATGCAGAATTCATGAGCATCTCAAAGTTGTTCTATTTAGTATAATACAGTAGTTCAAGTTAACGCCCACATTTTTCTACTCTGAAAAACACTAGACACTCAAAGCTGTTATATAAAGGTACATTAGAACTTTTCTGGTGGGGCTTAATAGATATATTCTTGTTTTGCTTAATATGATTCACAGTATGGCATGGTAACAATACTTATCTTATATTCTGAATTACTGCAAGTGTGCCCGCCTTTCCACAGACCTGACCTGTAAGTCGGTTGGGTATGTTACCTGCTTATTTCCATGGAGACAGATGAGTTTAAAGTGATTCTGTGAAACAATCCGGGCAAAGCATTAAAGCGTTAGCAAGCAAGTGGCGGTAATGTACTTTTTAACTAGTCTAGAGTATGATAAAAGGAGCAGACCATCAGCCATTTCTCATAGTGCTATAAATCCCTGTCTTTGAATCTAAGACTGCACAAGAAGCTTCTTTTTTTTACTAATTAGACAGGTAGCCGGTCTATTCAATAAAAGGAGCATTCTCAATAGTAGATCCTTTATTATTACTGGTGTAACTGATGGACAGTGTCCTTTAGAGCAGCAGCTCATTAGAACATCAGCATCATACTTCAAACCATGAGGCTCCTGAAGTATTTAAGGACTGACTATATGAGACTGGATCACATATCCCCTGCATAAGTTGTGATAGGTACATGATATTCTTTGCACATTTCCTATAAAAGAAGAGATCATACAAAGGAACTTGACCCACCTCTGCATAACAGGAGATTGTAATATTCTGCGCTATATGAATGAAATGGAAACAAATGAAGTACAAAAAAATCAAAGAAAAGGTCATTCTGTTATTACCAGTATTCTTTTCAGTAAAGCTTTTTCATTATCCCACTGTATTCTAAATGGGTTGTGTGGAGAAGAAGCTGAATCTTGATGGATTTTATACATATTATTCTTTTGGGGCTTTTATTTTATTTTGGTATTAGTGGTAATATGTCACAGAATGGCGGTGCAGCTAATGTTTCATCATTCAGAAACTCATGAATTGGTGAGTTTCAGATTCTACAATGTGATGATGTCCTATTCTCAGATGGGGGGCGAGAGGCAGATTTGATTCTATTGTATTTTGCCCTGAAATATCTAAAAGCTAAATGTTCAAATGTGGGACCGGACTATTTCTATCAGTGACTAGACCCAAGAACTCAATGCATAACAAAAAAAATCTGCATTTTAACAGATTAATTTCAGCTCTCTTCATTTATATTAAATATTATTAGCCTATAAAATGCTGTGATGTCACCTAAAACGCACCAATATTCTCAAAGTTTGTCTTTTAAATGATAGGAAATCCAAAGCACCACCTTATTTTTAATTGATGCTATGCGATATATTTAGATTGTCTTATTGGTTAAGCTTTATTGTAGCAGGAGTAGCTTTAATCTGTATGTGGGAATGTGGGTCACAGTTGCCTCATCCTCATTACTGTTTACAGCAAACTACCTTGTGCAGTGCAGTGAACAAGGATCCTCTGTGCAAGGTATTGGTATTTGCTACTATTTATAGTGACCCAATATTATTTCTTATTCCTTTCCAATCATCCTATTTATTCCACGTGATGACTTTGTAATTGCATTTCACTACTTTCAGAGACAAGAGTGGAGTTTACTGTGATGGTAAAGTTAGCAACAATTGGCTTTTTAGCACCGCTCTCTCTGATTATCAGACTATAAAACGCCTTATAATTAGACACAGACAGCACACAGCAATCTTATCTCTGCTTATACAATACATCTGATCTGGAGAAAGACGCATTTTATTCATACGTGTGGAAAAAGCGGCGTGCAAGCTCTTTAATGTTGCATAAAAATACATATTAAAAAGTTGCAGTTGTTATAATGAAATAATCTTGCAATTCATAGTGGGAAGTTGCATTATAACTTTTTTTTATCCACAAGGGAAAACACACACAGTAACTCACGCATGACAACGAGTATAAATGGAAATAATATTTTTTTTTAAAAGTAGCAAAAATAGTACAACTGGTGTCAAATAAGGCATACTTATATAAATGTCTATGCAAAAATGAAATATAGAAATAACATTCATCACACTTTTAAGGCAATAAAACCATAGTCACTTTGTGCAGAGAATTGATTAGGGATCCTCTCAAAGCAGCAGCCAGTGTTCCTGATGCCATCAAGGTCATTAGGCTCTGATTGGCTTGGTTATGTGCTGTAGAACTGGCAGAATATTTCTATCTCTGTCTGGGAAAAATGCCTCACAATTACTGGATGCAGCTTTCCCTTGAGCCGCCGCTGATAAGTGCAGCGCCGTACGGTAAGCAAACTGTCATTAGGCCCCTCGGCGAGCCTGTGACATGAATTGAAATTGAGACATTTTCACAGATGGGAATAAATAAAACAATGGCCATATTTTATCCCGTGGACAAGCAATAGAAAGGCTGATTGAAGAGGAGTCGCGGATAAAATTCACCTGTCGTATGCAGCGTGTCTTCTCCTATCTCTTCTCCAGTTGTTTATAGTAAGCCGAGAAAGAAAAAAAACACTTTCCATAGTATTTTGAAAAGTACGTGCAAGTGAGTAACCAACAGTCAATTCAGAATTCAGAATGGAGAGCGTATTTAGTGAGATACGCGCACGGATTGTTCAAAAAGGATTTAAAGGTCACACATAAAATGGTTTCTTGTGAGCTGTAAGTACTATTATAACATTGTTTGGTCATCAATAGCTGCCTGGAGTTGTGTTTTATTTCATTCACCCATGTTTGACTAATCCTTTATTAATAGTCTGTCTACATCTCCAAAGCTCAAGGGTTTTTGTGTTAAATGTGTGAAAGAAACACACAACTTCCTTTTTACCTTACAGTATATAGCATCAAATATTACATCATTTAAGTAACAAACTTTACTTTTAATATTTCGTCATGCAAGTTTGATAATAATGCGATATGAAGAAATGCAGAAGGGGACATTTATTGTGGCGCGTTTGGAATCGTATAGATCCTTATAAGGTATAGTGACAGCTTTGACCTTTCATGTATTGACTTGAAGATAATTCCTTGGCACAGCAGGAAGAATACACAAGAGGTGGACATGCCGAAGTCTCACAGTGGAAATGATTTTAAAAAACAGATGTTACGGCTTCTGACGGAGAGGATCAAACTCATTTACACGAGAGGTAGTTGATCTTGTTGGTGTTGTTGATAAGGCTGTCACTTAGTTCTTATGGGATCCTAATCCGCTCTGTATAATCCAGACTGGAGGGTCGATTTACAGAGCCGGGACATTAAAGGTCCTATATCGCACAAACTTGACTCTCGTGAGCTTATAGAGATGTTAAAACACTGTGACTTAATCAAAAACGTATCTGAAGTTATATTTTGTTTCATCTTCCACCTTGTAATGTCATGAAGCTGTAGTTTTCAAGTTAACAGCTCCTTTTACCTTCGGTTCAGTAGAGATTAGCAATTCCAGATGTGAAATTATCCCACTGATTCTAGCAAAGGTCTTTAAGTCTTTAAGAGTTTAAAAACACAGTGACAAATGATAGAAGCCAAAATATTCCGGTTTGTGTCTTACAGATATGTGAATGAAACAAAACACATCTCCATGTATGTTTTAAGGATAAAGAAACATTATAACATACATCAGAAAATAACATAATATGGGCCCTTTAAATATAAAAATCCGCATAACCGGAGTATGCGAATCACCAGAACACATGTAGTTTACTTTGTCAATTTATAGTAGATAAAAACTGTACGCAGAGCCTGTAACACCAGCCATTATCTAAAAATGATCAGAAGTCCTGATTATTACACTGCTATTTGCTTTTGAATGAGTGGAATAGTTTCCAGGCCACACTGTGTTCACACATGCTCTGGTGTGAGAATGGTTTGTGTCTGACGGTCATTGAAAAACACCACGGGACTTTGGCACAGATTTACTCCACATCCCACACTCAGCCATTCAAGAGCAGGAGGCACCCAAGGGATCACATCATGCTTAAGCACACAGCTTATGAGGACACATACTCCTCTGACACGTACACACACTATTCTCATTTTCTTTTATTTAAAATGAGTGTATGTTATATTATTCTCTGCTACATTTCTTACACATATGCACTTGTGTTGTTTTGGCCAATAATATTTACTACAGATGGGGGCAGCCACAATGAATACTGTTAAAATGCAGATTTTTGTTGTAAGATAGTGTGTTCTTGGTCCCTAATCGATCAGGTTCAACCATAGACTGTATAAAGAAGTAGTTTAAGGGAGTGTCAAATGAAGCTTAGGGGTGAATTTGGAGTCATGCTCAATATTAGGAATAGCATTCGCAATAAAATAGTGAATTAAATAAATAAATAGTGACATAAAAACAGCAGGATCATGTAGTTTGTGTTAATAGGAACATTTTAAGACTGAAATGACAAGGCTCTCACCATATCTATGCGCTATTACATGAGACAGTTAAATAATTATACTACTAACATATTGTAATTATACGGATGTGCTTTGTAAGGGCGGCTTTTTTTCCCTTCGTCCTAATCAACCTGCTGTGTGAGCTACATTTCCGTCTGCCTCCTTCACACCATCAGGTTTATGACTCACTGACACTGTACTCCAAATAGAAACCTGAGGACAAGAAGCCTCGCCCTTGGAAACATGCATTGGTTTCAGAGGGTAAAACGGTTACAGCGTTCAACACAGACCGATGTGAAATATAAATCTTTTGTCTTCTCTACTCCATTTCTCTCAGTAATTGAATAAATTGCCGTGCCCTTAGCCTTTTTCACTGTTGTGTTGATAGGGTATGCTCCAGTCACGGGAATGTGCCACCCAGTTCGCAGCTGCACACTCAACCATGAAGATGGATTCTCCTCTGCCTTTGTGGTGGCTCATGAAACTGGACATGTGTATGTGCTTTATTTTTTACTACATTTTATTACTTTTCTTGTGTAATGTCTGCTTCAAGTGTCAATGGTGGAAATGCTGTGGTGGAGTCAAAACTGAGTGCAAAAATTATCTTCTTACCTAACAATACCCATAATGATGATAATAGCTCCTCACATTTACTGTGCTCACTTGGAAAGCCTCATAAATTGATACACTAGTGATTATTTATTCTCATGTATTTATATTCTTCACACTTGATGATAGTAGCTGTGTCTGGTAGTGACACTCACTCACTACATTCATCCATATGCATCTGGACTTACCATAGACTGTATAAAAGGGTGGACTAAGCGAGTGTGACGTCACTCATAGCGTTTAGCGCCGCTCAAATGAGGCTCACGTTGCTAACGGTTACAGGAGCGAATCTGGAGCCAGGCTCTATGTTATGAATAGGATTTTTTTGACTAACAAAATAGCGGAAAAAAAAATCAGGATCATATAGAGCGGGTTAATAAGAACATTTTAAGACCAAGATGAAGAGGATCACAGCAGCAGGTACAGAGAGAAGAGCGACAAGATCCTAATGTAAGTCAATGGGAGCCAGAGTCAGAAGGAGCCGGAAGAGCCTCCTGTCGCACTTCCTATTTGGCACGCGACGGCTAGCGCATTAGCTATGTCCATTCATATATACGGTCTATGGGACTTACCCAAAGACATAATAACATCATACACAGGCTGTTGCTGTGATCATAATGACAACTTAAGTTAAATGCTCTAATATGGGCTGATATTTGTGCCCGCTCGACTTGAATTTGAATATCTAACACTGAATTTGTATCACAATATTTGAAACTGAATTTCCTTATCTGAATGCTTGCATTGCAAATCTGAATGTAAAATATGATCATTTGAAATTGAATTCCTTCGTTTTTGATCCCAATATATATTCAGGTTCAGTTTGCATAATTCAAATTCAGTTCTTCAAATTCAATTTCAGTTCTTCAAATTCAATTTCAAGTTAATGTGTGCCAAATATTGTGATACAAATTCAGTGTTAGATATTCAAATTCAAGTCGAGCGGGCACAAATATCAGCCCATACTCTAACCACTGAGCAACAGCTGCTCCAAAAAATACAGACAACAATTATGGTAAATTACTTTTTGGAAAAAATTCATACTTTTCCTCACAAACTGATATATACCATCAAAGACAAAGGCAAACCCGATCATATCATAGTGACATAACTATAACAATTACATAGGCTGTAATAATAGGCTGTGTTGATGTGAGGGTGTTGTGGCATTCTTGTCTGTATTGTCTAAGCTCATTATTAATGTGCTCATTATTTGAGCTGTTCTCTGTAAAGTGCTCTGGCAGAAAGAGCATCACCACAATGACTTTCTGTTTACAAAAAAAAGGCTTATGTCACAAAAAAATCCTTGATAAACTACTAAAGCATTTACAGTAATAAGAACGGTTTAGTTTTCCACATTAACACCAGAGAGTGGGAGGCACATTTATAAATCAGACAAGAAAAAGATATTATAAGTTTTTCATTATTGGATCAAAAGTGTGTGACTTTTTTTAAATGCCACTTTACACTACACAAGTCAAATGGGCAGCCAACAGAGGCAGTGAGGTATTACATGAAATGCTTTTTATATCCTACTACTGCAGAAACACTGTCTTTCATCATTCAGACTGATTCCGTTATATAATGACCACTAAAATGGAAACTACTATTGATAACCCACCATTGCTTTTAAAACGATCTCTACAGTGCACAACTTAGATCAGATTTGTCCTCCATTAAAATACTATCAATACATATAGATTTTTCTTTGTACTTGAGTCTAATACAGACTGACATGAAATGTAAAAGTGCAATAAAAGAACAGACAGAATAGATAGATTAGATTTGGGGGCTAATACTGCATTGATACTGCACTTTCTCCATTAAATCTTGCTTCAGGCATTTTAAGTGGATGTTTAGCTGGTCCCCATGGAATTGGCAAGGATTTCACAATTGCACTAAAAAATTCAATTTAGATTTCATAATACCAAAAGTTACAAAATATATCTCTTAAAAAGGCTAACTGATTAAATTAATAATTATTCATAATACTAAAAGTTACTAAAACACCCAAGTTTTACAATTTCTCCTCATTTTTATTTTAAGGTCCTCTGCCTATTAAATTATTCACAATTCTGCCAAAATTTGGGTAGACGGGTTAAAGTGATGTCTTCTATTGCTGACAAGATCATAGAGACGGAAGTGTGTGAAGCAGAAAAGTGACAATAGATGTCAGCGGTTTAGCCTCTTCTATTCAAAGGCTTCGCACTCCTGAGTCTGTAGTACGGAAACTTCAAGTTAGAGCTAGAAGTCAGTAACTGCAAACTTTTACCTGGCCTTGGATTACAGCAGATTATGAGGAAATACTGTGAAAGTCATGTGGGGGTTAAAAATAAAGCACATTTACAAGCATCTCTGTAAACGATATGAAATGGCTTGTGAAGTTAAGAGATTAGCAAATAAAGATGATCTGTGTGGTAAATATTTTAACAACCAAACACAAGCAGATGTTTATTGGAGCAATTTTGTGGACCTTTAATCATTAAAACTACTGAATGTTGAGAAAAAAGGCTAAAACATTTCACTGAATACACATTAATATTTTAACCATTTACTTTTGGAACTGAATACAACAACATTTACAGTCTAAATAAGCACAAAGATACACTTGATGTTTTTCATCCTGAACATTAAAATGAATGAAAAATGGCTTAAAAATTGTGTTTATTCACGTCTGTGTTATTGGGTATTGAGACTGTTCCGTTTGAAACTTTTGTATTGTAACTAATAATAATAGACGACCTGAATATGTTCAATTCTCCTTCCTCAAACAGCCTTTTGTGTCAGTCTTTCTATCGTTTCATTATTTTTGAAACCTGCGCAATTTGGCCATTTTTCATTTCAACGTATTTGTGTGTACACCGGTAAATAAGATACTTTTACATTTGTTTGGAGTCTAAACAAAGTAAGTATTTCTGTTTACCAGGACCAATATTTCCATTCAAAAACACACACAAACCCACACATACACATACAACAAAAGCTTTGCAAGGTCAATTTCAGTCTCATTGTCTAATAAAAGTAAGCAGGCAAAAATAAAATGCTGTCTTTTGTTAGGCTCTGGACATACCGTATTTTTCGGACTATAAGGTGCATCTAAAATCATGACATTTTCTCAAAAATCAACAGTGTCCTTATAATCCAGTGGCCTTATGTATGACCTTTGGTTGTGTTTAACCTCCAACCGATTTGATGTTGTCCACATTAGTCTAATAACGTATTAGTGGACGTAATATGTTGGCGACATATAGGGCGACTATACGGAGCCGTAGAAGGGACGTGGTGAATCTAAAATAATAAGCGTGGGAACGAATTATAAGGCGTGTGCACAAGATATTAATAGAGTTATAACGAGGGATCCGGGCATGTTTGATGCCGAAATCACCCAATGTTAAACTTTTTTTTTTGTGTTAGCTACAACTGAGAGTTATTTTAAATTGCCTGAATAAAGTTCGATTTATCCGACACGAGTTTTGTTTCGCTTATTGCGCCTTATAATCCGATGCGCCTTATGTGGGGACAATGACACAACTGACACATTATTTGATACTGCGCCTTATAATCCAGTGTGCTTTATAGCCCGAAAAATACGGTAATGATTGTTAGTAATGAAAAAACCCCAAGGCAGAATATGTATCAAAGCACATTAAACAAAGGCTTTACCACGTGCACTGTTCATCACACCTATTTATTTGTGTTCAATTTGAATGATTTTTCCTTTTTCATGTTTCACTTCAACTACCTGTGTGATACATGCGTTACAGGCCTTGGTGTGCGGCTTGTTTAAATTGCAAGATGTCAAGAAACATCCTGAATATATGTATATAATGAACATCCTGGTAAAATGAGTAAAAAAGTAAATATTTCTGAAATAACCTTTCGTGTTAAAATGAAAAGTAAGATTTTAATAATTATTTTTCTTACAATAAAAAGGGATAACTATGAAACTGGCTCTTTTAGACGTGGCTTGAAGGACAATATTTCTTCCTGTGTGTGCGTTTTTATACTGACAAACTCATTTCAGTGATGTGTATCTTTACTGAGTTTGTTCAATCAGGAATTCATTTACTTTCATCTACAGAGGTGAGAAAAATTCAGAGAAATGTTGTTGGATAGTTGGATTGGTTCTGTTTAATGCAACTATGAGTCTGTTTTTGCATAGCTTTAGAGTTATGAAGAGTCTTAATGCAATGTTGAAATCAATCAACTCTCAGACCTTCACAGTTGTCAGAATACTAACATTTCAAACCTGATTTCAATACCAAGGAAAATGCTCGATGGTAAAAGCGTCTTTGCAGATAATGGAATTTTTGACACTAGATATTTTGCAGTTAGTAAGTGCAGTTTGTGCTCTGCGCTTATGCAGATTCTAAACTAGATCAAAAATTCTAAAACTATGAACATGCAACTTCTAATTCTACACTTTTTATTATTCTTTCATTTCATTTTTAGTATTTAACTCTTTGATTCGAAAACTATTAACATGCAACTTCTAATTCTATACTTTTTATTATTCTTTCATTTCATTTTTTGTATTTAACTCTTACTGTTCAAATTAGTAAGTATGCAGTTTTACGATTAACTAGTATCTGGGTATTGCATTTATCAGGACTTAAATGACCAAGACGACTCTAAAATGTGAGTCTTGTGCTTTACACAGCAAATGAAATAGATTTGAATGACCATAGCTAATATTTCCTGAATCTGTCTTGACATCTTAGTTCAAATCCCACTAATTGTCCCATTGCTCAGTTTTCAGATGTTGTGTTTTCTATCCTCGTGCTGTATCATGTCTATTCTTGTGCTGTACGCTGACAGGTTGGGCATGGAGCATGACGGCCAGGGGAACCGCTGTGGGGATGAGACGGCTATGGGCAGCGTGATGGCCCCTCTGGTGCAGGCGGCCTTCCACAGATACCACTGGTCCATGTGCAGCGGGCAGGAGCTCAGGCGATACATACAGTGAGTTCACATCTGTGCCACTCTGTAATAGTACATCTCTATTCCCTCTGACCCCGTTTCCATGGTGCTGCAAGTCCCCAGGGTCAGGATGAACCAAAGCACTTCTACAAGGCTTTTAATTTGTCTGATTTTGTACGTCTGTGAATGTGACAGACAAGATCCACTTCCTTAAACGTTTGAAACATCCAGATAACTTATTTCTTGTATCACAGTGAAAGTGGCAGCTCTTCTGTGGAGGGTCCATCACATAATTGGAAAGATATTGTGGAAGTGTTATTATCATTGTTCCACAGTTCAGCATTAAACTTACATATTAAACAAGACAGAGATACAGGTCAGATCTGTGGAGAGGTGATCCTGCTAAAGCTATTCTTAAGTAACAAAAACACCTGTTAATTGAAAAGGATCAGGATGGATGCGTCGGCTGCTGTGCTGTGGAATATTGTGACACAGGGTTAGGGTTACACAGTGGCAGACCCGACTACAACAGAATCCCAGTAACAATACCAGTTACATAGTGCATCTTTAAATCTAAAATATGAAAGTGGCAGAAATCGTATTATTCTGACTGTAACAAGTGCAAGTGATTGCATTTCCACAGTGCAATAAAATCCAATTATCTGGGCATGATTGAGAAAAGACAATAAAGTAATATACATGAGCCAGAGAAGGGTCTGGTCTGTGCAGATCATCCAGTGGATGGCAAAAGCAGGCGATTAGCTTTTACTTTCACTCCATTGTAACATAATCAATCTTGTGTCAGGCAAACTTCATCTCTCAACAGGCACGACAGGCTGGTATTGACAGTGCATCAAAGGCGACAACAATGGCTCTGTGAAATCAATTGTTATACACTGTAATGTTTTTAGAGTAGCTCGGGGCTATTGGAATTTGGTTCATGGCTCGGGAAAATCAATATCCAAATGTATAAAACTGTTACAGCAGTATTATGGGGCTGGACTATAGTCGACAACAGCTATTTTGTTCTGTGTGTAATATAGTCGACAATAACATCAGCCCTAGGGGAGAGAGACAGTCCGGCCTGGATGTGTACTGCAGGATGTGTACTGCAGGATGTGTACTGCACTGAGATACTTAACATGAGAACTGCCTGTCAGTGTACAGTGGAGCAAAGCACTTTTATTTAAAACTAAATTATTCTTATTAGTGCTTTTTATAAAACATTGTACATAGTAGAAGGCAAAGCCCTTCTACATTATTATTCACAATACCATATTGAAAAAAGTATAGCTATTTTAAAATAATGTTCTAATTTTTCTTTTTGTTTGACTGACTAATAAGCTGAAAGGATAGGTTATTACGATGACATTTGCGCTATTGTTATTTTTAATGGTATTATAAATATAAAACCTTATAACATTACATAATACTTCCTCGATCTAAATGACAGACATTCAGTGGGCTGGAAATCCATCTGAACAGGAGGAGGCCCTTGTGTAATCTGTCAGAGCCATTACAGTGAGGTCCCAGATCACCCAATATATTCCAAATAATAAAATAAGGATATACTGGAGTTAGTTTTCCTTCTCCAATATCAGATTCTGTCTCAGTGACTTCTTTCCACTGTCAAGTCCTGAATGTGTGACATATCTAATGAAAGAGCTTGTGAGTGATGTATGCAGCCCTGCAGCTAATTAGCCAATGTTCATAGTTCACCCAACCTTGGGCTCAGGCTGTGGCTCCGTCTTATGGAGCGGGAAAAACAAATGGAATAAGATATGCATAGGTCGTCTACATTTTCTTATGAAGACAGTGACATAATAAGCTCAGAATAGGATGAAAATAAAAACACTTAAAGTTATCTGGGAGCCTTCAGTCAGAATATTTCTACCTTACTATGCATATATGTGTAAGTTATGTGGTCCTCTGTGTCCTTTATTTATCTTTATGTTTTTTACCTTTTCATTTATTGATATGTTTCCTCTATTGTGTTAACAAGGACGTGGAGTGGAGTTAAATAGAGCTTTACATTATAGTCTCATTGTATTGTTCTACAGCTGTGCTTATAAGTTTACATACTCTGGCAGAATGTATGATTTTTGAATATGAATGATTTAACAAAAACCTTTCTTTCACTCATGGTTAGTGCTTGGGTTAAGCCAGTTATGATCAAACAACTGCATTTACTCTTTTTAAATCATAATGACAACAGAAATGACACAAATGATCAAAAGTTTACATACCCCAGATTTTAATACTGCTTATTGCCCCTTTAACAGCAGTTTTGTGGTGGTTGTGGACGAGGCTCTTTATTTTCTCTGATAGTAAAGCTGCCTGTTCTTCTTGGCAAAAGGCCTCCAGTTCCTGTAAATTCTTGGGCTGTCATGTATGTAACTCCACTTGAGCTGTCCCCAGAGTGGCTCAATCATGTTGAAATATCCAAGTACGTCCCATGCACAGCTTCCTGGCTGATGAGTGCAAATTTTCCTTTTTTTGATAACATGCTGCATTCATCTTGCCATCAATTTGGACCCATCAATTTGAAGTTCCCCTTGCCTTTGTAGCTCACACATCCCCATAACATCAGCAGTCCACCTCCATGTGTCGACCCCTCTCCAAATATAATGTTTAAGGTTGTGGTCAAAAAGTTCATATTTGGTATCATCACTCTAAATGATTTTGTTCCAGAGGTTTTGAGGCTTGTCTCTGTGCTGTTTGGCATATTGTAAGCATGATTTCTTGTGGCATTGGCATAATAATGGCTTTGGCTTTCTTCTGGCGACTCGACCATGCAGCCCATTGTTCCTTAAGTGTCTCCTTATTGTGCATCTTGAAACATCCACAGCACTTTTTTTCAGGGAGTCCTGTATTTTAACTGAAGTCATCTGTGGGTTTGTCTTTGCAACTTGAACAATTTTTGGCCGTTTTTGCAGAAATTTTGTTGGTCAACCTGTGATTTGGTTTCAACAGAATCTCTCATTTTCCACTTCTCAATTAGAGTTTAACACTGCTCATTGGCATCCTCAGTCTCTTGGTTATCTTCTTATATTATTTTCCTAGTTTATACAGTTCAGTGATCTTTTCTCACAGATCTTTTAACAATTCTTTTGCCTTCTCCATGACTCAGAATCCAGAGATGTCAGGGCAAGGGTCTGACAGGAGCCCAGAAACTCACTGAAATTTATACACACACAAATCATAGGTGTGGATGGTCACCTTTAGTAGCCATTCAAACCCATTAGTGTCACTTGTGTGCATGTTATCAGGCTAAAATCTCCAGGGTATGTATGTATGATCAGGGTCATTTGTGTAGTTTCTGTTGTCATTATGATTTAAAAAGAGTAAATACAGTTGTTAGATAATAACTGGCTGCACCAGGGCACTAACCATGAGTGAAAGTTTATGTGTCATCATTCAGATACATAAAATCTGCCAGAGTATATGAACTTATGAGCACAACTGTATTTATGTTGTGCACCACTTTGGAAACTGTTTTGTTTATGAAATATACTATATAAGTGGACTGGATAGGATTGGATTATAAATGAATTTGCAAAACATATAATGGCTTGACTGGTGGATTAATAAAAGAAACTGAAGAATTACTGACTGGGCGATGACTAAAATAGCATCAGTTTAAGTCCTATTTTCTCCCATTGTATCGATCCGTTCTCTTCTCGTTCACAGCACATACGAGTGCCTGCTGGACGACCCCTTCAAACACGAATGGCCACAGCTTCCCGAACTCCCTGGAATCAACTACTCCATGGACGAGCAGTGTCGCTTTGACTTTGGGGTGGGCTACAAGATCTGCACCTCTGTAAGTACAGCCTTAAAACCATCTGCAGCATCAGCTTGTCATGTTTACAGTATGCTACACCTCTGCTGATGGAGAGTCACTATACATCTCTGCCCACACACTGTTGAAATCCTATTGAAGTTGCATATCAGATGTGTGGGGAATAGCGTTTTTGTTAAGTCTCACAAACACAATTTTCATTAATGGCATTAGGTTACTGAGGTTCCCTTTAAAAGACCATTGTAGTTGTTGCTCTTCGCTTGAGGCACGTCTGCAAAGCCCAGGGGCAGAATGAGAATAGACTCTGATGATTGACAGGGCTGTTTTGTGTCTTTGCTATAAAGGTCATTTGGTTTATTTGTTACCAGTGAACATCCATCTCTGCTGTTTTCTTGTTTTGGTTTTCACCCATGAGATACAGGTCTTTTCTCCAGTGCATAGGCATAGGAATAACATCATTTGTGTGTGTGTTTGGTACACTGTAATCTAATAAGTTAACCTTACTTGCCTTGAAAATGTTGAACCTGGGCTTACAAGTAATTCCTTAGTGTCGTGTACAGTAAATTCCACTTTGATCTAAGGGTAAGTGTACTTAACTTAAGTATTGCCTTGAAATGAGCAAATGTTACTTATAAACACAAGGTAAAGTACAGTTCTATTCTACAATAATGCTGCTACACAAGGAGTTTAATAAGAGGAAAAACATGGAGGTAGGAAAAGGAGGACAGGACCAGACTGGGAGATGGAGCTGGACTCTTGGCATAATATGTCACTATTGAACTACTGCTAATTGAATATTTGTCTCATTCAACCCTAGTGTTAGATTTCCCAGTGTATTAAGGTTACACAGTTGTTGTTCATCTTTCTCTTTACCACAGATTCATACACCCAAGAACTGATGTACCTTTTCTGGTATATAGCGGGAACAATATTTTAAATTTCCTGAAGCAAAACTGTACTTTTCTAAAATATTTACGTCTTCAACCTTGGAGTGGAATATTATTACCTAAAGTGAACACTAAGCAGTGGGCAGCCTCAGGTTTAGTTTGAACTATCTTAACTGGAGGATTGTACCAGACACAGGGAGAAGATGCAGATTCTGCCACAACAGGACGTCCCTTGATCTGACCTGAGATTGTCATGTCGTCATGTTACTCACATTGTTCAACTTTCATCTTTGAAAATAGCTTATAATTGGCATTAATGATTCCAAAGTCCTATTGTTATCAGCTCTGATTGGTGTCACGACAAATAAGTCATCGGGTTGATTTTAGATCATAAAAGACA
The DNA here is from genome assembly GCA_000787155.1 of Scartelaos histophorus. Classification (NCBI taxonomy): domain Eukaryota; kingdom Metazoa; phylum Chordata; class Actinopteri; order Gobiiformes; family Gobiidae; genus Scartelaos; species Scartelaos histophorus. Next base: position 22,074 of record KN499492.1, on the reverse strand, counting down.
AAGTTTAGTGGTTTTTTTCTTAATAAACCTTGTGCACATAAATGAAAAATGAAGGTCATGTTGGTGGCCTGATTAATATTACAGTCCATTCCTAAATACTGCATACCTAAGCTTTCCATAACCTTGTAAGTAGATTTCAATCTGAAACGTATGTATTTGTCAATAGTTTACTGATTATTGCGTCTTGCACAATCAATAAATCCTTTTTCAAAGCAGATACTTATTTGGCATTACCTGACAAAACTGTAACCTTTTATGCACAATCTTAAACTCACATTCTATAATTATATTC
>KN499492.1:0-21698 GCA_000787155.1 Scartelaos histophorus | reverse complement strand
AAATGAGCCAAGTGGAATGGCTGAAGATCATAATGCTCATTTGAGATTTGCCAGAACAGATTAACCCAACTGCAAGAGGAAAATGATTCCATCTTCTGGGTATACGCCGTGCATCACTGTCCTCCCTCATTTTCTCAGTTTGACGGCAGCCACAGGTTCTTAGAAGTGCTTTAACCATCCCCAGTTTAATAAGGAGAATAATAAAGACAATATTATCCTGCAGAAGACAGGCCAGACTCACTGATCACTGACCTGTTTTTCTTAATGCTTTAAAATGCAAGTTTAGAATGTGGCAATTTGCGTCTAACAATTATTGTTCTTTGAAATGCTGCATTTACAATGTGGGTTTTTACTTTTCTTAATTATGGTTTGAGAACTTGATCTGTTTGTGATCCAAACAAATAAACAATACTTCTCTCAGAATCTTTCAAGCTAATTATATTTTGGCAAATATTTTCTTTGGTGTGAAAAACAAAACATTGGCAGATGTTTTTTATAATGTTGTCAAAGGTTTAGTCCCTGGAAAGTGTTTCGTTTTATAAATTAAACAGGGAAAGGGCTGGGCATACCAGGTGCCAGCAGCAGTGACTCTAGTGCATCCAAACATTATGTCCTTTGGCAAGACACTTCACCATAGTATGATTGTGCTGTGTGTGAGAGTAATGGATCAGATTGGGAGTGGACAGAATCAACAGCATAATACACAAACCGCAATCCAACTTTGATCATCAGAAATGTGATTTATTAGATGTGACATGATTAGGACTGAATCATGTAAACCCGAGTCTGAAAACACTTGTACCTGCCGTTTTTAACAGGAGGAGGAATAATGCTGAAATATATGTCTGTACTATATATCTGTTCCCATTTAAGAACCACTATCTTTAGCAACTAAAGATGATTTAATGTAGAAAGCTCTTGTTAGTACAGCCTTTGTCAGGAGAAAAGTGAAAGGCACCAAGGGCACAATCATGTGATTTCACTGGCCATAAATCTAATGTTTCTATGGTATATTTGAATAAAGGAGCGATGTGATGACATGTTTTATGATTCAGTCAGTTGGCCTGAATATCCCCAGAAGCACTTAGAGATCACATAGGCATGCATTATTCTCACTTAAACAATCACGCTGATTAGAGCAATCATTTCTCATTCTTATCTTGTGTCAAAAAGTCTGATGACTGTGAAACTTCAGAATAACATATTATTACATTTTCAAATATGAATAAATTACAAGAGTATTAATTAATTACAAAAGTATATAATCTTTTCATAAACATTGGGAAACATTGTTCTTTTTTTTTTTATATAGTCACACGTTAAAAGTGAAGAGATATATTATCCATCCCGTTGCTGCACCAGTGCAAACCTAGAAAGGTGTATGAAGCAGAGAGTCTGTTACTACAAACAGAACTGCCCCTCAGGGATAAATATGTTTTCTAAACTATATCATTTCATACTGAAGCAACTCTGACTGCAAATTCATTTCCTGGTAACTTCTTGATCATATATTTTATTATTATCATGGCATGCAGGCAAATTTAAATGTTTCAAATGACAAAAACAAATAAACAAACAAAAAACAAATAATGATTGGAGTGAATTATTAGGGCCAGAGAGATTAGTCCAAAGTGAAGTGGAGTGAATGAAAAAATAACATACCATATTGTATTTTCAGCGAGTTTTCAACAGTTTTGTTTTGTCTTTAAAAGAGGCTTCCTTTTTCCCTTTGATACTGTGATACTCATAGGTTTTGCACAACTGATAAATGGCTCAAATGGCAGTATCCAGAGGCAGGTACATCAGCATAGTCTGGCAGCACCGTCCTTTATTGTGATGTCATGATTCACTGTAAAGCGGCAGCAAAAACCACCTCCGCATTTGAACAAATCCCCAAAGTGGAGGAGGACCGCTGCCATGCTGAATCCTTCAGATCAGAAATGCCTGAAACCCAAGAATAGTCGCCAAAAGCCTGTGTTCTTTAAAACAGGAGCGATGCCAAGAGTTGGACAGATACATGTGACGCCTGTGCATTTTCCCTGTTGCAGTTTCGTACCTTTGACCCCTGCAAACAGCTTTGGTGCAGTCACCCTGACAACCCGTACTTCTGCAAAACCAAGAAGGGCCCGCCTCTGGATGGGACCGAGTGCGCTCCTGGGAAAGTCAGTCAAATGCTCCCTTCTGTCTTCATCACATTGTTTTCTTATCTTTTCTCAGCCTTGCTCAGTCTCACTCTCTCTCCTTCATATTTCCTTCTCATCAGTGGTGCTACAAAGGTCACTGCATGTGGAAGAACCCTAATCAGGTCAAACAAGACGGGGCCTGGGCTTCATGGAGCAAATATGGTTCATGCTCACGATCATGTGGAACTGGAGTTCGATTCAGGACACGGCAGTGTAATAACCCTGCGTAAGTGACACGCACACTACTCTGCATAATTTATGAGCGCTTGTATAATACTGTGAGGCATCCTTAGATTGGACATTAGGATGAGAGCTATTGTTTCTGCTCTTTTTTTAGTGTGTTCTAAATTATAATTATTGTCTCTGATGATGAAAAAACCCTGATGATAATTATTTTGGAAAAGAAAATCATTTTTTGAGCTGCAATTGATTTGTCATTATGCTAACATGATTAAAAATGACATATTTAATGGTACAGTTCACATTTTCAAGAAAGTGCAGACAGAGGCTAATGAAAGAAACTACAAGATGGATGAATGAATTATTTATGCCCGAGTCCAGTTATTAACATTGGAGGACTGGTCATTATGGCAAAAAAACAAAACAAGCTTGTTTTTTGTTTGTTTGTTTGCTTGTTTTTTTGTTTCGCACATTGATAGACCCCAATTTACAATTCAGTTTGATTTTGTCTTTTTAAAAGCAAATAAAAAAGCTTTCAGTATTGCTGTAATTTCCATACATTAACATCACAGTCTGAACTCCAGACTTTTACTGGCTGATTCCTCTTGTCTTAGTTAAAATGTCCCAAGAACATCACTGACCATTAGAAAAGACTGGATCTTGTTCTCAGTTAAAATGCTCTAACACTTTTGCTTTCTGAGATCTTTAATTAAAAACCACCTGGTTGTTTCCTCACTGTTTTTCTGGCCATTACAAGTTGCCGAGTCCTGACATCACCATGTTGTTTTGTTCAAGGCCGTCCAATGGTGGTCAGGACTGCCCAGGACTAAACTATGAGTACCAGCTCTGCCACACGGAGGACTGCCCCAAGCACTTTGAGGATTTTCGTGCACAGCAGTGCCAGTTGCGCAACTCCCATTTTGAATTTCAAAATGCCAAACACCACTGGCTTCCCTATGAACACCCAGACGGTGAGCTCCAAAATGTCAACACTTTTGTCACATTGCATAACTTGAATGTACTGTATATTTGGAAGGAAATGTTGAAAAACAAAGTTCTCTCTATCCATTTAGAAGACAAATGTCAGACTTGGTTAGAAAAAAAATATTCAAGGTTTTATTTCTGGACAAGACACACAACCCAATAAGTCCCTTTTCTAATTAAACTGAAGCGTTTCTCTGGAGCACCACTGGTTGGGTTTACTAGTGGCTCCTTGCCTCTCTACCTGCTTCTGTTCTTCGTCTTCTCTTTCTTAAAAATGAAGTCAATTACATTGTGAACATAGACTGTATAAAAAAGTTCACGTCACCCATAGTATATGGCTCCAGTCAAATAAAGTTCATGAGGCCAGCAGTTATAGGAGGGAATTTGGACATGAGCTCCATAGTAGGAATTTATTAAAACACCAGGATAATGTAGAAAAGTGTAATACAAGTATTTTAAGACCAAATGGTGAGTCTCACTGCAGCATTTCCAGAAAGAGGGTGACAGTGGTTCAATGCAAAGTCATTTTGAGCAATTGGAAGTGATGGATTTGTTTGTGACCTAATGTGAGGCGCCTGCTTTTTAACTTTATTTTACTTTTGCCCATGCTCACTTCAGACCTTTGAGAAAGAACTTTGGTTCAACTCTTCATGGTTTTGTAGTGAAACAAGATCACAGGTTATGCAAAAACATGTCCAAAGGCTAAAAGCATAGCTAAAAAGACTCCATGATTTTTTAAAAACCCTTGCGTTTTCTTTTTAACCTGGAACGATGATAACAATGACAAAAGCAAAACTAATACAGCCAGCCTCAGGGTTGTGTTCTGATTGCTCCAAACTACATTTACTTCAGTAATTAATAAATATGAGAGTGACTCAAGATTATCTGACCATTAGTACTATCATCATGGAATAATTTTTACTGGGAATACACAGTAGAAGATGAATAAGTGTATTTTTACTCACCTGAAAACATGTCTTCTGTTGATATAAACTCAACAATCTTTCTATTCCTGAAGCCAATAAGAGGTGTCACCTGTACTGCCAGTCGAAGCAGACCGGGGATGTGGCGTACATGAAGCAGCTGGTGCATGATGGGACACGGTGCTCATACAAAGATGCCTACAGTATCTGTGTGCGAGGAGAGTGCGTGGTAAGGACAGCACTCTTGTGTCTTTGTTATGTAAAATTGCACAAGCTATTACAGGAAAAGTATGGGCTATTTTTATATGTATTACCATCACCCATAATGGGTTTCATTCACAACATCAGAGAATGTGATTTCACATAGAGAGGAGGATGCCTATAATCTAAAGCTCAGCATGATTCACTGTTTTATTTAAAAAAATAAAAAAAAAGTAAAAATCCACAAATGTTGAACCTCTCCATTTTTGTTAGTCTTAAATGTAATCGAGATGGTTTTAAATCCTTACAGTTGTGACACTGTGATTAAACAATGGCAATGCTATTTGAAGCTATTGTGAGAAAATAATTTGACTTAAGTTCATTTATATGAGGACTGTGCTAGTTTTTAGATTATATGGATTGTATTAGTATATACAGTTAAAAAGCATATTTTACCATGATTTCAAAAAAAAAAAAAAAAGTAAAAATCCACAAATGTTGAACCTCTCCATTTTTGTTAGTCTTAAATGTAATCGAGATGGTTTTAAATCCTTACAGTTGTGACACTGTGATTAAACAATGGCATTGCTATTTGAAGCTATTGTGAGAAAATTATTTTACTTCAGTTCATTTATGTGAGGACAGTGCTAGTTAGATTATATGGATTGTATTAGTATATACAGTTAAAAAGCATATTTTACCATGATTTCATTTTTTAAATTACAGACACTGTAGAATGCTACGGCATCGCATGAAATCAATCTATATTATGTGTAACTTATGTGTAATTATGTGTAAATGTCAAATGTATTTTCAAAGTACTGTATTGTGATGCAAAAAATCCAAGGCACTCAATGGACAACTTTAAAAGTTTCAGCCTGAAACACGTTGGGACTTTTAAAGTTGTCCATTTTGACATGCCGTAAATTAATAAAGGCATTTTATTTCAACCGGTGAGTGCCTTGGATTTTTTGCACCTTTAAACTGACTTCCCTTCCCCAAAGACACCACTGTGTTATTTCTACTGTGTATTATCCTCTGAAGGTCCAGGGCGCTCCTTTGTGTTATTTCTACTGTGTATTATCCTCTGAAGGTCCAGGAAACGGTCCTTTTGAAACCTTTTATACTGTATTGTGACTTTAACTCAGTGTGTACCAACCTAATATCTGAGGAATATTATTGACATAGTGCAGCAGCAGCAGCAGCAGCAGCCAAATGAATGTTCTCCACTTCTACTATGAGTCTGCAAATACAAGTTCACATTTCGAACTCTTGGGCCCACACTGGCAGATCAGCGGTCTTTAATGAATAATTTAGTTTTTCAGCATTCACAGACTAAACCCCGGGCATAAACACACAAAAAGGCATCTTTGAGGTGAACTTTTATCAGGAAATGTCTATTATATTAAAATGCATTCACGCTAAAATATAATGCCAGTTGTCCCACCCAATATTCTCAAACACATTTCCCTCTCAACCTTAAACATCAATAAGTAAACTATACCGTAAAATACAAATGTTTTTTATTTTTTTCCTGTTTCCAGAAAGTTGGTTGTGACAGAGAGATTGGCTCCAACAAATTAGAAGACAAATGTGGTGTGTGCGGTGGGGACAACTCTCACTGTCGCACAGTTAAAGGGACCTTCACCAGGACACCAAAGAAAGCAGGTGCGTCGTCGTTTGTATTTCTGTATCTTTAATATATTACTTTCAAAGCTCACTATTTACTCTAAATTGTTGTATATTAAGTCCAAATGGTTTGTGTCTTAACTGTTTATTTACAGCAGTTTTATTAATGTTGTAAAAGTGCTTCATAATGATGACGTTCCTGGTTTATTCTTCCATCCTTGCAGAAATTATTCTTAGCAATCACAGACAAGACTGCACTGATTGGACTTAATTGGCCATTTCTAATTGAACTTTTTACTTGTAAGGATTGATTGCCCTTAACCTAGTTTTATATTTTCTCGTGTTATTTGATTTTAGTCCATTCATGTGTCAGCTAGGCCACACAAGTTAACCAGCTTGTCCTTCTTCCTTACCGCTTTTTACTGGTGAGTTATGTCTTTTCAGGATAAAAAAAAATGCTCCTCATTAGTGTGATCGTGTTTAAGAGTATTTGAGTGAATTTAAAAGAATTTCCTTTTACAAATGGAACTAGAAGTCAAGGTCCTTTATATTTTCAATTTGTTATTTGAAAGTATTGAGTAAATAAAAGCAGGATGTGGTTTACCGAGGAGAATACACATTTTACACACAGTTTAAATTGGCTGTGTTGACATTGTGATATTCAAGAACCGAGCAGAATAAAACTGAGCTGGAGGTCAGGTTCTAATTCTCTCGTGGAATTTGCTGTTTAACTGAACGCAGATTTGTTTACTCGGTTTATGGTTAATGCTCGGTCCACATGAGACAAAAACTGGTACGAAATCCATTGTCTTCTGTGATAGCATAAATATACAAAAGTTAAATCATTATTTTCTATTATACTTTCAGAAAATGATACCAATATTCAACACCAAATATTTTATTCTTGTCAAGGCAACATTTATGGGTCATAGGATATTTTTTGTAGAGTTATATCAGCCCTTCATCTGAAATTATTTTGATATAACATGAATACCACCTATTTTCTTGGGTGTTCTCACATATATACATCATTATTATAATATCACCCAGGGACATTTTTAAGAGAATCCATTGGACATGTCGGAATAAATTGATAAGGACCCAAATTGAGCAGCTTGTTTTCAGCCTTTTTTGTCCCATTTTGCTGTTTCCACAAGTCAATGCACTTTGAACAATATCAAACACACACTGCTGCTCTATAGTCCATCTTTTCACTATAGAGACTATATAGTATATAGTAGAGTATGGTGTATTAGATTAAAATGCATTTAGATTAGATTAGATTTATTTGCCATTTATAGTTAAAAACCACATTGGAAAAAGCGTGTGCAAAAAAACTCAAAGTTCAACATGAGAAATGAAGATATTAAGACACTAAGATACCTTTTCAAAACTTATATTATTATTATTTTGTTTTTTTATGACTTAAATTTTTATTTTCAAATACAAATTAAGTTACAGCGTTAACAATTCCACATGGGACAAAGCAGGTTTCAACTTGAGCATCAATATGTGGACCTACCCTTTCAGAGTTTCAACACAAATATTAAGAACAATGACCAATAAACAGAAAGGAAGATTATAATCAAATAAAAATACTAATAATAAAATTAAACAAAACACTAAAACAAAAAATAATAATAACAAAAAATAAAATGAAAAACACAAAAAACATATATAGAGATGCCTTAAATGAGAGATTGGATTAGTCACCCCATCAATTCGGACCTGGTGTAGAACCTAGAGCTGGACCCGTCATGGTTCAAAACTTATATTATGTTATTATTATATATATTTGAAATGATTATTCCTTTAATGATTAAATTGTTGCCAGAACCAGGTTTAGCAACAACAGACTTTGTAAGTTTTTAAAAGTTTGTACAAAACCTTGAACCTGGATATTTCTAAATTTTCTGCATCAGTTATTTGAACAAGGTGGTATAGGTCTGCACTTATTTCTGTGTCAAGGAACAGCGCGCACTATTGCCTTGCAGATTCATCCAACATCTCTGTTTTTCTCCTTCAGCGAGCGTGGATTTAAAAAGGTCACGCGAGGGTCTGCTTTTGTATGTTTTATGGTGCTTATTCTAGTTTTAACAATGGCGCGGAGCCTACACGTTATCGTTTCCTAATACTATGATTCAGGGATGTAGTAATTAATGCAGTATGTAGTAGTGCATTAAGCATATACCCCTCCAGTCACTTCTCATTTGTTTCTAGCTGCATTTGCATTGAGAAGCAATAACTGTGCTTCTTTCTCCAGAATACATCAGATAAAGAGCCAATTAATCAGTAATAATTAAAGACATTATTGCATGATCATTTATTAATTAATTTGGGACAATGTTCATCCGGATATATTTTAGTTAAAATGGCTATCTGAATGTTTGTACTCCCAGTTTTTTCATTGATTTGACAAATTAAAGAGTTTTTATACCATACCACTTAAGAAAAAATCTGCTTCAATCAATACTCATTAAATAATAATATAATACAATATATTTTCTTTACAATGTTTAATATAAATTGATTATCAGGCAAAGCTGAGAATGATAATGAATAGATTCTTATAGATATTTACAGTTTAAGTGGTTGATAGTGAGTCATAATTCATACTAACCAAGTTTTTCCTGCTTAATTAAAAGTTGCACATAATGAGGACAATACTAATCAAACACAAGCAGTTTTTAATCCAGACAACCTTGTGGCCCGGCTTTGTTAAAACAGTAGGGACTGTAGGGAACGGCTTCCAGCAGTTACGTGGATTACAATTCCTATCCATTCAGCTTCAAAACACTTTCTACACCCTGCAATTTAATCCACTCCTGTAATGAAATGCCAAACTAAATTCCATTCTCTTCAAAAAAAAAAAAAAAAAAAAAAATACTTTTACTTTTCAGTCCAGTTAAAAAATGTAGTAGAGTAGAAGCTACGTGTCGTCTCTTTAACATCTACAATCATTCTTTTCCCCCGTTCACCTTTTCTTAACAGGGAAACAGTTAAGCAAGCGAGCCCAAAAAGAGCCCTCAGTACTGGAGAATACTATATGCAAGTATCCAGTGTTCCTGACGTATTTTAGTGTTAGTTTTCTGTGGGCAGCTGACGGCTTGTAGTGCCTTTGAATGCCTAACCCCGTAGAAGCCTGTACAGTAGACACTTGAGTGATACCAGCCTCTGTTTTCTTGCTCCATGTTACTAATTAAGTGTCTATTTAGGTCAGACTCCACAGTTCATTACTCTGTCAAGTGTCCAAAGTTTTCCAACAAAGTATACGAGGTCAGTGATCCTGATACTTTGTAAAGGAAAACCCCTATTGGTGTAAGCTGCACTGTGTATTAGACGGGATTTAAAGGTCCTATATTGCGCAGAATTGTGTTATGACCTCATCAAAAACATACATGGTGTTGTGCTTAGTGTAGTTTACAAGTTAACAGCTTCCATTTCATAGTTTAGTAGAGATATTCAGTTCTTGGGCTGGAATCAAGTGTGTTAAAGATGAGTTAATGAAACAAAACACAACTCCAGGTATGTTTGTGATGACGAAACATTATAACATGAATCAGGAAATAGTATAATATTGGCCCTGTAAAGGTTGTGAGCAAAGAAAGGTGTGTAAATGTGATATTATAACACGTTCTGAAAGACCTCTGCCCAGGCACCAGCTCCTTATGAAACTCATTTACTGACTGAATATTGTTTTTGTTCATTTGTCTTGTTTTAAAGCTGCACTGTGTTACTTTTTAGTTGGGCGTCTGTCACCTGCTTGTTTCTATGGATATGTCTGCCTGGAATAGTCCACAGTATGACATTAAAAAGATCTACCTTACATTTAGTCAATTAAAGGACATTTTATAGCTCAAAAATACCTAGAAAAACAGGCATTATCTGCACAGATCTGACCTGTAACTTGCCATACTGTGAAACATCCCAGCCAAAGCAATACCATCTCCACGGAGAAAAGTGTTTGACGGCCCCTCCACCAGAAGGGGAAGTTACACAATGCACCTTTGCAGTTTAATTCTTTATTATACATGTATTATTGCTTGTCATGGGTTAGACCTGACTTTCTTGTGATCCTGTTTTTATTATAGAGTGTTTTAGTGGAGAAAATGTGCTTTTTTGGGGGGGGAAGGGAAAAAATTCTGCACTGATATATTGAGCATATTATGCAAAATCCACTTTGATGAGCTTTTAAACATGATATTCCTTCTCATTTACCCTTTCAAAGTTGTATTCAAAGTGATTCATGCATATTGGAATCTTTATTCTCTGCAATCAAAGGGCTATTCCTTCTAAAAAAAAATAAAAAAAATACTGTTATTCCTCCCCCCCAATACAAGCCTACTGCTCTGTACTTATTAGTTCTATTTTTCTTTTTTCTTTTTTTTCTTTTTTTCCATAAACAATGAGAAATGTAGGATTCAGGAACATTGCAGTGCAGAAGAGTCACTGGAAGTCATTTTAGATCAATATTGCCTTTGAATAGGTATCAGATTATATTTATACAGCAGTGAGATGCACAAGATCTCTGCATTAACACTACTATATCTTGTTGTGAGTCATCTGGTGCATGCAAATCAATGCACTGGCTGCTTGTAGATCCCAAGGTGAAAAACTTACAAAGCATTAGTGTCATTAGTGAGATGAAAAATATATGTATTGGAAAAACAGCCATTTTAGCTTTAGTTAGTCTCTAAGGGAATAACCAGAAAATACAAAATGAGAAGTCTTCCAATAAAGCTGAAGACAATAATATAGATTTTTTATCCTTGTGTATGTAGTTTATATAATCAATCGCAAATGATGTGAAAAATACTTTAAAAATTGATTTTGTTACAGAATATACAATCCCTGCATTAAACTACATGATATAGGGCTAATCAGAGTACTGTATTCTGGATACTTGGAATACGACTCACTGATTTGCATTATATTATTGTGTAAATAACATCACATAATGACTTTTTTGCTATGCATTGACTTATGTCTAATTAGAGATGAAATATCACACATATTTGCACTACAAGAGCTGACTTGACTGTGTATTTTTTTGAAATCACTAATATTGTGCAGTTCAAAGTCAAAATTACATGATGAAATACTGTCATAATTTCCTTCCTTTCTTTAAAAAAGTAACTGTATTCTGAATTACAACAGAGAAAGTAATTGCACCAAATACAGGCACTAATCAGCATTCAGAATATGTATTTCCATTACATGTTCATTCATTTACTCCCAACACTGCCCATAGCATCATGACACTAAAGAGTTTTTCGCCGTTTGTTGACAATGTTTAGTATCAATACTGTGGCAGAGGTCTCTCAAAGTCCTTCTGATTTTAGTTTATTTTTCTGTGTTTGAATGACTTTCCTTGCTTAAAGCCTTTACACACAATTTAAGCTGTCAAAAGTGCACACCTTTCTTCAAAACAGCACAACTCTTGCCCAAATCGCCTGCTGTCATGAAAAAGCACAGTGTATTTTTTATTTTTTTCAATTATCCGAAATAGAGATTGTCCTTTGTGCCATTGCTCTGCCCCCTGTTGCTTCCTTCTATAACCTGACAGCAGCACAGAGCCATGTATAATGAATGGCTATTCACATATGCTCCAGGAGGGGATGAGCTGTTGGGTCTGCCTGTCAAATGTAAAGGCAGTCATTATCTCTCTCCTATACTGAATCTTAATTAGAAAGTTTTTTTTCTTGTTTGCCATGTCACCCGGAGACAATTACTCTTGTTCCTATGACACCAATTAAATGTGCACTTGTCTTGTTATAGGTGATGTTTTTTGCAGCAAGTTCTGAAACCAAGTTTTTAAGATACTGTCACTTAAGCTAATGAATGTATTTCATTTTCAAGGGAAGATCAGAGGAGCCTTTTTCTTGCCTAAAGGAGCTCGTAATGTGTTTTTAAATGAAACTGAAGATTCTAGAAACTTGCTGGGTGAGTCCAGTGTGGTTTGCACGTGGTGGACATCCCAGATCGATGAAGCACTTTGCGATCATGTAGTTAACTATTTTTCCATTCTGTGTTGAAACACCGCTAACAGCTGTTTTCACTCACTTCTAGATAAAAAAACAAAGTCAAAATTTGAAGTTTTGGGTTCATGTTTTGAAATTGTAAAAAATATCTCGGGGTTAGTTTGATATCTGGTTGTGAATGAAAAAAAAGGGCTTTGTAGCGTGTTTCAATCTAACCGCATCCCGGAGGCTTGTAGACAGAGCGAGGAGACCACTTACACGTAATGTTTTTCTTCCTCAACTTTTTAGAGCAAAGTAAAGAGAATCTGTGTGATGTCCACCTCTGCAAACACTGAAGTACTGACATGCTTAACCTGCTTCTGTCTTATCTCCCCTAACCACCTCCTCCTCCTCCACCACCTCCTCCACCTGCGCCTCCTTCCACTGCTCCTGCTGCTGCAAACTTGGCAAAAGGTGTACTTAAGATGTTTGACATTCCCCCGGGAGCTAGACATGTGATCCTCCAAGAGCACGAGTCTTCTCCTCAGATTCTAGGTAAGTGTGGCCACGCAAAAAATAGATTTGTGCTCTTTTTCAACACGTCCTGCCAAAGAGAGTTTCAGGTCATGCTGATTTATGATCCATCCCACCTACACTGTGTTATTAGGACACAGGGCTGTTCATCACTCACTCTAGAGCAATGTCAGGTAATTAATTAACTAAATATACCAATTTGGAGCTGAAGTCTGATGTTTAAAAGTGCACTATGTAACTTTTCTGCTGTATATATAGTCAAAGAGGATCCATCACCTGCTTGTCTTCATAGGGATGTTATGGTTTTGCATAGAATGTGCCTTAGTGTGGCATTAAACATATCGATCTTATATGTATTCATTGGTGTTGTAGTTACACTTTGGCCTGTAACTTTGTCTGAGGACATTGTTTGCTTGTCTTTGATACATTTAATGCCATACTGTGGGATTCCTTATTTGATTTTAAAAAATATATAAATATCAACAGATGGGCATTTTTTCACAATGCAATATTTATTCAACATCTAATGGGAGTGATCCCTGTTGGACTGTTGGACAGTAGCGACACTGCGCAGCAGTGTCGCTACTGTCAGAAAATTGAGATCATTACTAAGATTAATGTTATGAAATATTCTGTTTTATTAATTAAAACACTGAATGTTATCAACATTAAAGTAATTTTATCTAGTACTTTCTGTCCCATGTTGAATTAAACCAACAACACATTTTTTGAAATTCTAAAGTACAGGGAGTACAACACAAACAACTTTTTATTTGCTCAAAAATATTTGACAAAATGAAAGAAAATCTGAAAAATGCCTTTGTTCGTTGTAAACAATAAAGTCTGGAGAGCGGTGATTGAAGACATGAAGGCAGTGGTTAATCTTTATGATGCTTGTTATATTACTGGCCTGAGGAAAAAGTGATTTATTCAGCATCTGGAGGTGAGGCAGGTCACCATCGATCGCTCTCATGCAGTTTTCAAAGACTTCTCCAAGAAAAAAGCATGTGGACACTTTATTTCTACAAATGAAAGGAAAACAGAATAAAGCAAAAGAAAGGAAAAGTGGCCACATGTTGCATCCCATTTTACTAACAAAAGAGGAGGATGTCTGTGAACCAAATCAGGAAGCACTTTTGCATATAAAAAAGTGATTTGATTTTTTTTGCATATAGGCGGCACGGTGGCTGAGTGGCAACACTCATGCCTCACAGCAAGAAGGTTGCGGGTTCGATCCCCGGGTCGCCCGGGCCTTTCTGTGTGGAGTTTGCATGTTTCCTCCCCGTGTCTGGATGGGTTTCCTCCGGGTACTCCGGTTTCCCCCCATCAACCAAAAACATGCAACACCCTATGAACAGTGTACAACAAGGGACCGGCAGGGAGTCCCACCCTCCTGTGGGTTCACCACCTGCAGAGGGGTTCATAGGGTGTGGGTCTGGTGCATAGTGTAATGGGCAGTGCTGCCCCCGCGACCCAGCCGGATTAAGCGGGAGAAGATGGATGGATGGACTTTTGCATATACATTCACAGCAGTAATGATAGTAATTATGTGTCACCTTTAGTGACATTTTGGTTTCAAGTTTGGAGGAACCGCTGTGTTCTTTCACTATGTCCTTTCTATTTTTAATTTGTCCCACGCTAAGATATTCTAATGATAAGGTGGCATTGTGATGGGACCCCCCTCCGTATCCCCTCAGGGATATGCATTAAAATACCTACAGCTTTGAAGGAAAATAAAAGACCACCAGAGAACACATGTTTTTATTGCCTTAAAAAAAAGAAAAAAGCAAAAAAAAAAAAAAAAAACCATTCATTGTCTCTGTGAGTGGGTATTCTCTCCACAGATCTGGAGAATCATTTTTAAATAAAGTTTATTTAAAGTGTATGTAGGGGCAAACATTTTAAGGACTTTCCACATTATGTTTGTGATCTATAAAGCAACTTTATGTAGAAATGAAAACTCTACAACTTGTGCCTCAGGGTGTTTAGGGAGGAGGCAGAAGTTTGAGAAGTTTGTGCTCTGTTTGTGCGCACACCTTTAGTCAGAATTCCTCATAAGTCATTTCTAAATGAGAAATTTTGAGACTTTTGTGGCAACATACAGTGTATTGAGTATCATTAAGTATCAATCACTTTTAATAATGAAATTCCTTGGTGCATAGCATCATGTTCACATACATTATGTCAAAGCCACAAGTCTGTCTATTTCTCTATGTGTCACAGTGAGCTGGGGGAGACAAGAACGTGCCCATTATAAATCATCCATCAAAGACTGGAAGTGCAATTGCCTTCCATGTCACAGTTCCTTCAGTGTAATGACCAACTACTGTATCAGTCTTTTCTTTGGCAAATGACATGTCTGGAGACACCTTTTCATCAAGATGAACCATGAAAAACTCTATAATATTTTAAAATGCATATGATCCACCCTGTTCTAAAGGAGCAAAACTCAAATTGCAAGCCAGAGAGCTATGGCCAATATTTGAAAAGCAACTAGCACCATCATTAACAATCTAGTCCTCTCATTATGCTCACATGACCAGTTATCATTCTTCAGCTCCCCTGCATGAATATTTTGATTTGTATTTGATCATTCAAGAAAAAAAAGAAAATATGAAATGGTAATTCCAGCTCTAAATAATAAACTGTGCATTTATTTGTATGTAGATCAGTTTCTCAATGATTGCCTGTGGTGATTGATTTGAGATATTGGATTTTCTTTGAGCTGTTTTGTCAGTTGCAGCACCACACATGCACAGTGGTAATGGGTTCACATCCAATACGACACATAATCAGTATTGGGTGTGATGTGTTACAAAGTGTTATTGTAACTCCCCATTAAGACATTAAAGGCCTGTACCTGATTTCTCCTCATGTATTTGAGCAAAACTGGTTTTGCCACAGTACAGATCTATTTTATAAGGAGCTTTCTGCAGCTAATTAGTAAGCATTTCATTGTCCTATAATCATAGACTGTATATATAAATGGACATATCTAACCCGCTACCCCTGAGTTGCAAATAGAAAGTGTTCATGGAGATGCTTCCATCAACTCAACTGTTTTGAATTGACTTTACAATGAAAAATTGGACTACCTCCTGCTATTCTTCCATGAGGCTATTTAGACATTGACATCTAATTGTTGGAATAGTGGCATAAACATTATTTTTCAAGCATCCCTCTCTGTAACTGCTGCAGTGAGGTTCGTCATTTTGGACTTCAGATGTTTGTATTATTCCAATCTCTATGATCTTGTCGTTTTTATGTTACTGTTTTGTCCTTAAATAATGTTATTCATAATATGGAACTTTGCTCCATATTCACCCTTACAACTGTTTGTACTGTGAGCTTCATTTGGCTGGAACCAAACTCTGTGGGTGACGTCACACTCCCTATTTTATAAGGAGCTTTCTGCAGCTAATTAGTAAGCATTTCATTGTCCTATAATCATAGACTGTATATATAAATGGACATATCTAACCCGCTACCCCTGAGTTGCAAATAGAAAGTGTTCATGGAGATGCTTCCATCAACTCAACTGTTTTGAATTGACTTTACAATGAAAAATTGGACTACCTCCTGCTATTCTTCCATGAGGCTATTTAGACATTGACATCTAATTGTTGGAATAGTGGCATAAACATTATTTTTCAAGCATCCCTCTCTGTAACTGCTGCAGTGAGGTTCGTCATTTTGGACTTCAGATGTTTGTATTATTCCAATCTCTATGATCTTGTCGTTTTTATGTTACTGTTTTGTCCTTAAATAATGTTATTCATAATATGGAACTTTGCTCCATATTCACCCTTACAACTGTTTGTACTGTGAGCTTCATTTGGCTGGAACCAAACTCTGTGGGTGACGTCACACTCCCTTAGTCCACTTCTATATACAGTCTGTGCCTATAGTGAAGACGTGCATGTTAACATGCACATCACTGTTACCTGTATGGTCACAGCTCTGCTCCCTGAGAGCTGTGAAAAGCACAAATGAACTTATGGTGGTGAATCAATAGGATGTTCGCAATATATAAGGTAAGTGAGGAAGAGTGTAAAAATCAGGTACAGCGCCTTTAACTCCTCAGTGTGTCTATAGAAAGTGTATTTTGAAATTTGAACAATCCCTCCTTCAAAGTATTTGTGAGTTCAGCTTTAGTGATTTTTTTATTATGTGGTCATATTATAGGTGTTCTGACAAGGTGAAAATGTCTGGTAATGTTGTACATTTGATTTATATAACACCTTCCTCTACATTAGTCCTTTATAGCTCAGCCCAATTACTGCAACCTCAGAGTCGTACACAGTATGTTCCTATAGGAAAAGGGAAAACATCATTGACCATTAGTGGATTCTATGTTTTCGTCCCTGGTGGCAGAGGTGTATTTCACAATGACAATGTCAGGAGTCAAAATGTATAAAGGAAGACCAGACATCATGGGATTAGAGGAGGATAGAGTGGCCAAAAATGTAAACTGTAAAGAATTAAGGTTACTCCAAAATAATATAACTTCAGTATTAGAAATACGAAATAGTAAGAAAGAAATTAAGAAGAAATTACTCAAACATTTTCAACATTAAGTTTTTTTCAGTTGTAGACATGGTCAGTAGCTCATATATGTAATGACTAAAAGTATGGTACCTGGAATCTACTCCAAGTGTGAGAAGTGCTTTTCTCCTGTCTTTAAACTCACATAAATGCCTGGCACACATAAGAATTTGGCAGACCTTGAAAAAAAAAAACTACTATTTCACCCCATAGCTTTGATTAAAACACAAATTATTATTTTATTCTTGTACGTGTTTCTGTGCTGCTCTTAAATAAATCTCCCCGTGTTGATGATGGGATGTTGATTTCTGCAGCACATTTCAAAGACTCTCAATAAGGTCTGGACTTCAGTGTGTGGAAATTGCATGTCATTCTTCACAAACCATGCACTCTTTCACAAGTCGGGTCTCGAGAATTCTAGCCTTGTAAATGGCCACATTTCTATAGCACATTTTTACCTCCAATAGACACTTGAAATGTTTTATGTGAAGAAACCACTCATGTCCAAACAGTCATTCACACAGATGTCCAGTAATATGTGTTGGAAAAAGAAAAAATATTTTGACAGAATAACCTGGTCAGATATAGTCTTATATTACAGAACTCGTGAGAGCATTTAGCCATGTTATAATGCTGAAAGCATCAAAAACATTTGATTTATTTATTTAGAAAAAAAAGAGGAACAACATGTTAATGAACATTTAGCCAAATGTAAATGTGCCAGATTAAAGCCTTGGGCTAATGTCCATCTGCAGACCCCCTGGCACATTGATGTTACAAAAACACAGCGTAAGCACACACTGTTTTACAAAGACAATGTAGAGTTAGCAGGGCAGGTGAAAAGAGTCAGGAGAGTGACAGACATTGTGAAATCCTTCATCTTCAAACATTTCAGTTGTGTTTTGTTTCATTAACTCATGACTGAGTAATCCTACATAATCAGTCTGTCTACATCTCCCAAGATCAAATTGCTCCATTCCAGATTTTAAATTATACAAATGAATGATTCTAGTGAAGGTGTATGGAGTTTAAAACACAGTGGAGTACTTCCTGTATTACCACATGACATCATAAGGTGGAACAGAGTAACATGCAGGGATTATGTGTTAAACACAACTCCAGATATGCTTTTTATGTAGAAGCAAAAAATACGGGCCCTTTAAATATATTCCTCAGCTGACTTTAAACCCATTACTCTGCCTACTTTTCTTATAATGCAGAAGGAATAGAACCACCACCTTTTTAGTAGGTGCTCCTTAGTGGTGCTGCTGCCACAAGTAAACAGATGGTCACTTTAAGCAGACAGAATCCACCAAGCACAATACTGAAGGATGACATTTTCAAATTTTCAGTTTTCACTTTCTGAACAGACATTTGCCCTTTATTTCCTGCTTTCTGTGGGTTCTCTGACATTTCTAAGTCTTAAGTATGTAATTGTTGCATGTTTCTCATGTTAAGTGACTCATTTCAGCCATCAAGAACCAGGCGACTGGGCACTACATCCTGAACGGGAAAGGCGACGAGGTTAAGTCCAGGAGCTTCATTGACCTGGGTGTGGAGTGGCATTACATTATTGAGGACGAAGTGGAAACTCTGCACACAGACGGACCTCTTCATGACCCTGTGGTTGTTCTGGTAAAATACATCTCTCTAATTTTGAACAAACTTAGAGCTAGATAAGCAGCACTTCACTTATTTAAACAGACAGAACCCACCAAGCCTAATCTTCCAAAAATCCAAGAGGTTATATTTTAAGATTGAGATGTGTAGTTGTTTGTTCCTGCGTTAGTGTTGGTGCACAGTGGCATTAAATAAACATCATGAGTGAGGTTTTTCATTCTAAAATTTGGTCCAGTTGACTTAATATTCTTGCTTTGTATGAAATATTCCACAATATTTCATTTAAAGGCGACTTATTAAGTAAAATCCACTTTTATGAACTGTTCCATTTGTGTTCATATGTTTCATTAATAGTTTACCCAGAGTTGTATTTTGAGTGATTCATACATGCTTGAGTAATAGTGTATTGAGTGTATTGTCTTGCATTCAAAGCCTGAGCGCCGTGAAAAAAAAAGGCAAACACTTAATGAAACGTTTGCGGTTATTTCAGTTAAGGGACAGTGAAGTAAAATAATGATCTATGTATATTATACTTTAACTATAAATACATGCTTCTCACAGTGGAAAAAACTTAATGTAATTAAAGTAGTCAATGTTTGAACCATTGTAGGGATGAATCATACAGAACTATTTAACCTATTTTTGCAGAGCAGGGAGATTAAAAAAAAGAAATCTAAGCCTTACATGAACCTGTGCCAACTCAAAGTGCTCATTTAATACAGCAGAAATGTCAGCCTTAAACGCATACTTTGAATCGAGACATCAAATACTTCAAGAGGCCTACTGTTCTTCTAGCCTGGAGCTACGTAATGAAGGATTTTGGATTCTGGCTTTGAGTTTGGTACAAGAGTCTTATTATTAAAGAATAAGCAATATAAGCTGCACTGAAGGTAATGCAATAGATCCCTGGTTAATTTAAACTCAAAGTCAAAATCAGAAAGGTGCCAATTTCCCAAAGAAATGGAGCCGAGATAAAAGCTATGAATGTTTTATGAAGGTACAGATAAGCAGGAGCCGGAGAGAGAGACTTTTAACTGAGCACAAGACAAATCAAACACGTAAATTGGAATCAGTCAACTAAAACACAGACAAGTGAATGGCCATCCGCACGGTGCATACAGGTGACATGCTGATAGTAAAACTGAATGTTAAAAAGAATTATGCAAATGTATTATTAAAATGCAAAGGTTTATCGTGTTTCATTTTGTACGTACCTATGGCTGGTTGTGCACTACAGGATTTTAGCCCAATTTCTAGCCAGATTTGTCTGTATCAAGAAGTGGACCAAAAGAATTTGATGTCACCCATAACGTTTGGGTCCAGTCATATGGATTTCACAATGTTAGCAGTTATAGGGGGGATTCAGGTCCATAATCCATCCATCCATTTTCTCCTGCTTAATCCAGCTGGGTCGCAGGGGCAGCACTGCCCATTAGTCTGTGCACCAGACCCAGACCCTATGAACCCCTCTGCAGGTGGTGACCCACAGGAGGCAGGTCCATAATATGAAGAGGAATTTATTTACAGACATAATAGCAAAATAAAAACACCAGGCTCATGTAGACTGGGTTAATAATACATTTAAGATCAAAATGCCCATTTAAGACAATTGGAAAAAGAACTGATGGAGCCGCCATGAACACTTTCTATTTGGAACGCAGTGACTAGCGGGTTAGCTATTTCCATCTAAGTATACAGTCTATGGTCTCTCCATAAGCCCGGGAAGGCACAGAGACTGGACCGTAGTAACACTTTGTGACTATTTCTTGTGGCACTCACATCAGTGGGATTCTGTTTTGTCGCAGGTCCAAAACCTCAGATAGTAAGCAAAAGGAAAATACATTTCTCAACTGGACAAAACTCATTTGGTCGAATACGTTTCGCAGCTCATCCAAGCTGCTTCTTCAGTTCTGCTCAGAATGCTGGAAAAACACAGTCTTATACCTGCTGCAGGGAGGAGCTAAATACAATGTAATTACATAGAAACTAACACCTGTTTGTTTACAGTTTCTGTTTAATAGCTCAGCCTATTGTACTAGTCATAAATGAGGGGACATAATTAGCATAATAATCCAGGCCCATGATGGGTGATTACACCTCTGGGTCTGACCTGTCTCGTCTCATTACTGAACTAGAAGAGAGGACCAAACTTTCTCCGGACCAAATTTGCCAATTACTGGATATTTGTCTCAACACCACCTATTTCCATTTCAGAGGGAAATTCTACGGCTGTGCTATGGGCTCACCAGTCTCTCCCATCACTGCAAACTTATACATGGAACAATTTGAACAGAGGCCCTGGCCTCATATCCAGGCACTCCACCCACACATTGGTACTGTTATGTTGATGATAACTTTTCTAAAATCAGAACTCAAGAGGTGGAACCTTTTACGGCACACATCAACTCTGTGGATCCGAGCATCAAATTCACCCGGGAAGATGCCAAAGAGAACACATTGGCTTTTTTGGACTGTGCCGTCACGATAAGAGAAGACCGAGGACTCCAAATAGACGTCTTCAGGAAGCCAACACACACAGACCAATACCTGCTTTTTGACTCACACCATCCACTGCAGCACAAACTTGGAGTTATTCTGACTTTGCGACACAGGCCCAAGTGGTACCTACAAGCACCGAGGGAAAGAAGAAGAAGCCAACACACACAGACCAATACCTGCTTTTTGACTCACACCATCCACTGCAGCACAAACTTGGAGTTATTCTGACTTTGCGACACAGGCCCAAGTGGTACCTACAAGCACCGAGGGAAAGAAGAACAACACGTGCAGAAAGCCCTCTCTGTTTGTGGAGACCCAAAATGTGCTTTCAACAAAACAAAAAGAGCCATAAAACATGACAACAAGGAATCAGAACCCAGGAAAAAGGTGCAACTATTCTTTATGTGGTCGGTTTTCTGAAAAACTACAGACAACATGAA
>JACN01013828.1:0-10326 GCA_000787155.1 Scartelaos histophorus | reverse complement strand
GATGTAGAAAAAAGGGGGATAAAGAAAGGACTGAGGAAGAGAGAGGAGAGAGGAGAGGCTGAAGAGAGAGGAGAGGGGGAGAGAGAGGAAGACGGAGGACTCTGGAGGAGGGTGTGTCCTGCATGTGCCTGTGTGACGTCAAAGCTAAAAATAGTGTATGGGGGTGGGGAGCAGAGGGGTGACACGAGGTGAGGTGGTCTCTAGCAAGTTCTAGCATTACACAAATACTCACAGCAAACAAATGGGAGTTTTGACATTCAAAAGCAACATTATAAACAGAACACATGATTTGTTCATTATTAACCACTGTCCGTGAGTAAAGCGATCATTCCTCTCATTATTTATACCTTTATAAGCCTGTCTAACAGGGCCAGCTCTAAACTGTAGTGAGGTTTACTCACCTCCTCTCTTGGAGGAGCGGGACGACCTGGAGGAGGTGGACCACTGCTTGGTCAGGACCCCTCTGGGCTGCAGCGTGTCCACAGAGCTCACCACCACCTCCTCGGCCTCGATGCTGCTGATGGCCTCCTTGGCCTCGAGCTCCTTGTCTGGAGAGGTGGCTCCTCCGTTGGCCTCGGTGGCCTCCTCCACCTGACAAAACTGGGCCATCTTCCGGGCCAGGGCCAGCTGGGTCTCCAGCTCCAGCTGCCGGATGTCCTCCATGGTCAGGCCATACCACTCATCCTGCCAGCACCAGGCCTGCCGGTGGGCACGCACCATCACCTTACGCAGGCCTATACAAGCATCACATACTCACTACTGATACTACATAGTAATACTACAGAGTAACATTTGTAGTATTTAGAGGGAGGCACGGCTCTTACCCACGTCATGGATGAAGCGCTCGATCTTGGACTGCATGCCCCAGTACCTGAACTCCACCTTACACAGTTTGTAGGCACACATGATGGGCGTCTTCCCAGGGTTGTTGTTGTACTCTTCGATCCAGTCGTCCCTCAAGGGGCCCCTCTGGGTCTTAGCAGACTTGTAGAGCCGGGGGTCCTCCTCCACTTTATACTCATGAGCTGCGATGGGGTCTGTCACTATGTCTATGGGATCTGCGGACAATCAGGAGAACAAAGTATATTTGCATTTATAGCAGAATGCAGTGCACTGTCATGCTGTCATGAGAAAGTACAGAAAAAATCCACAGCATGGTTAGTCCTGTATGAGACTGCACACACTGATTCATAACACAAGGGGCTCTAAATGTGGGTCAGCATAGGCCCTGGAACCATGACTCTGAGCAGCTTCACATAAACATGTCAACACACAGCGCACAGCTGCACTACACACTACGGCCACTAGAGTGCTCTGGCTGCTGTGCTAGAGGAAAAGTTACACTGCTGCTCTAGATTGTCTCCGTGGAAACCAACTTTTATTAGTGGTGTGAGGCATAAGTGATCATAATGTTGGAGTTAGCACCAGTTGAACACACTGGTAGCTTATGGCAGGACTCTGCACTGTATATCCTGTAACTCCTGTGTCTAGATAACATACAGTATAAGGTGTCTATCTTGGTTTATCTGATGTGAAAGATGACATTGCATCCTCTGCTTCATATTGAAACAGTAAAGTGGAAAGTTCTAATAAATAGCCTGATATAGTATAAGAGGAGTCAGTGTTTTTGGATGTGACTGTAAAGTAGTGTGTGAAAAAAGTGCGGACCTACGATGGAGTACAGGAGACAGCCCCTTAGAGCAAACCCCCTCCTGATTCAGTCAGAGTCCTAACACAGACTCATGTTACTGAGTGTAGATTTTGTATGTATACTGAAACACTGTAATGTTAAGTCCACACTGTTCACACTGTACTGTGTAGTCCTGAGCGCACACCCCCCTCACCGATACTCCTCTGTCTCTTCTCCACTGCAGACATGTTGAACACATCAGCCTGGTTGCCTGTGTCTGGTTTGTAGTACGTCTCAATGTCGATGGAAAACTTCTCCACAAACGGACAGGTGTATCTGGAGGGAGAACAAAGTAACATCTTATTCATAAGGTAAGAAGAACAAAAAAAGAATAACAAATACATAATGGGAAAAGCATGTGTTTGGTTCTGACCTGGTGCGGGTGTAGGGGTAGGCGTTCCAGGACTCCTCCTCCACCCGCAGCGCCGCTTTGGGCAGGATAGAGCGGAACCAGCTGGGGATGTGCATGCCAATGTGGTAGACCTTGTGCGTGTACTGGCCCGCGCCCCCTGGTCCATCTGTGTAGGGCTTATTCTCCAGGATCTCCACCCCACTGCCCTCACCACAGCTCTCCTCTCGGCTCTTCTTCTGCACGACCCAGAGAGAGGAGATAGACGAGGTTAGACACAAATCAATATACAGGCGAGATTTGGAGCCATACTAACATTTCCACCCTGATTTAAACACTGAGGATAAAAATCCATTCTCCAGCGTAAGTGTATCTAAATGTGCAGCACTATACAAAGGTTTGGACACTGTTTTTATGTGAAGGAACTGTATATAACCTGTGCTCATACATTTAAAAAGCCACATTCACAACTGAACCTGTGTCTCCAGAGCCTTCCATCCTGGATTTGTTATTCTCAGTTTATGGACAGACCAGGCCTCATGTAAAGCTCAGACCTCTAGAATTCCCTCCCTGAGCTGCAGATGCTTCACTAGCACTGACTCAGGACTGGTGCAGGTGCTGGGGTTTAGGAATGGCCATTCAGAACAGAGAGAAGCATTTTAGGTGTAAAACAAATGGATTTCAGCAATAAAACTGGCAACACAAATGATTGTTTCTGGAATTAAGAATAAATCAGCAACGCAATTCTTATCAGTAAAAGCTACATTTGATTTAAACATGTTTATCATAAATAGATACACAGATAGGGCATGTTTATGGAATATAAAATCAGATTGTTACAGTTCCTTTCAGTCTTATCATATGGGCCTTACATTTCTTAACCCTACAGAACATAGTCCACATGTTGATGATAAAAGCCAGAGGGCAAAGAGCAGACTCCATAAACACTTAGAGATTTACTGACGAATCACATTCTGTTACTCATCTACAACAGAGGGTCTGTCAGAAAAGAACAGCTGAGGAGAGGAGGTTTAGGTAATGACCATTCAGATCAGAGAGATTAATTTCAGGTTTAAACCCAATGGATTTCAGCATTGAAACTGACAACCCAAATGAGAGAGGTAGAGGAGGAAGAGAAGGATGTCCCAGAGTCTTTCAGCTGACAGCTTCTTCATTAGCCCGTCAGCTCTCAACACAAGGCCTCTCCACACAGACACAGAGCAGACACAGACCCAGACCACTGTCCAGTCCAGACCCCCACACAGGACACACAGGGGAGCAGGAGGGCAGTGCGCTCTGAGGAAATGATGTGCAGAGAACTGTTTTGTATTACGATTACAAAAATTACAGCTTTATTTTAGCACAGTCTAAATATGCAGGGGTTGTGTGTTAAATAGTGTGAGTGAGAGTGAGTGGAACAAAACACAGGTCTGTTAGTGAGGAGGAAACTACATTGTAACATAGATCAGAGAGTAGTGTAATAAGGGCATTTTAATATTCAAACATAATTGTTATTTAAAGTCACTTCTTCAGCTCAGCAGTTTCATAAGAATGATTGGACCTCATTTTTGTCTTAGCCCAGTACAGATATATTGTAAATGCAGACGTTGGGATCAAAATGAGACGGCAGAGTACAGTCTGGGTCTAATTACAAAGTGTTTTTATTGTTTAGAAAAACAAAAAGTGTTACCATGCTAGTTATTTGCTGAATGAACTGGAATGATAGTGAAAATCAGGCACAGAGACGTCTTGAGGCCAAAATGAAGAAGTGAATTCACGTTTTAAAGCTGTGTGCTCCTGCCTGCTCATTCCCTAAGGTAACGGACATCTGAGCAGTGGTCTATCAGAGGAAAGAGGAAGTGATAAGACAAGCCCCGATAACGGCCAGCACATGTATGAACAGGTGAAAACAACACACATATATGAAGAGGGGTGTACAAGGAGGGGTTTTATCTAAAGAGAAAATTCATTCAGATGACAAATATGACCGTCAGAGTGATGTCACGTTACAGAGGACAATGTGTTTACAGCATTTTACATCAGATCTATGTACCATGTTATATTTGATTCCCCTCACCATTTACCCTCTCGAAGCTGTAATTAGCGTGATTCATGCATGTTTGTGTAATCTTTAATCTTATTCTCAAGACGCCATTTTGCCGATCTACTCCCGTTTTCACTACCATCAGAACATGGCCACTGCTCTGTGCTTACTTCGTTCTTCAATTTTATTTTCTTTATAGGTCAAAGCATTCAGCAGCATTGTGTAGTCATTTTGGTTCAAATGAAAAAAAAGGACTGTTCGCTACTGTGACTGCAGCTTTGTGGTGACGTTTATGTCATCTCCCATTGGGCACCACAGATTTCTAATACGGAAGTCAGTGGATTTATTTCTTTTATTAAGTTGTAATAGATTAATACCTGATTTAAAATGTGCAAATTATAACATCCAGGGGTGTCATGTCTGCTTTAATATGGTTATCTGTCACAGCAACAGGACAAATGTCAGATATCAGGTAAAAATATCCAAATGGGGCAGGGCCTGGTGCTTAATAATAGCTGAATCCAGTTGGTGTGGAATAGGATCCACAACTACTCTCCTTCTGCTCTAAGTCACCCACAGACGGTGTCTTCACCAGAGTGTGAAGTGTGCCTGAAGAGTGACTAAAAAACCACAACTCTGACCTCAGTGTGCGAAGTTAAGCGCAGACAGGATGCTGATGCGGTCACTTCCTTTGAGAGTAAGATGCACTTCCTGGTCTCAGTGCTAACTCACCACAGCCTGTCACTCCATGGCTGACAAATTGCACTGCTAAGCTGTGCAGAGAACACTCACTGCCAGCTCAGTCTTTGTAATTTTGGCCTAGGACTTAGAAGTATAATACTCCCTACACCAGGAGTATAGCCAAACTGGACAGAACTGCACTAGACTGGATGGACAACAGGATCTCTTGGTGCTTCGTCCTGTGTTGATGTAAATGCACTTTTACCTGTTCTCTTCAAATCTCAGACTATTACTATTTACTCTACAACACTACACGACTAGTCCCAGATGAAAACCGTAATAGCCTAAAAGAATATTGGTGTGAAATATGACGAGCACCAAAGAGCCCATCATGACCGAACATCATGTAACCTAACCATGGTCTAGCAGCGTCTTCATGGATATGCAAGTTTGAGAAGACTGGCAGGTGCTGGACCTTACACCAAAAAAGTTACATGTTCCACCTTTAACACAGCAAAAAAGATTTCATGTAAAGTCACTGAGGATTCTATGTGCACTGTGGGAATCTGAGTCCAGTACACAGGATGGGAAAACAGCCGCGTAACCCTTTGGTGACTGGAAAGTGGTTCAGTATTGTACGTATGCAGTCGCCATGGTAACGTGACTGTATCTTAACCAGCACATTTCTCCATTTCCTCTGCCTTCTTTCCTCCTCGCTTCACTTGCTCCTCTGGACACGAGCTGACCACTGCACGCTGCTGATGTCACCGTTGCCATAGTAACAGGAGGCTGGGAGGGTGAGGTCAGGGGAGAGGTAACCACAGGTCACTCTGGAGACGCACACTGCATTCTAGGACTCACCCACAGCCACAACGATGCTATAGAAATTAGCTGTGTCCACACGAGGACAGGAATAGACTGGAATATGGAGGGTCACTATTCAAGGCTTTCAGACAAACCATTCCTTCCTGATGTGAAGGATTTGTCATGGCAACAGTACTCTGTTGTCATGGCAATAATACAATTCAGGTCAAAATATTATATCAGAAAGGAATCAAGCAACACACACTTGACAATCTAAAAAAAATACTTACAATAACTAATTAACATCAAGTTTTAAAGAAGTTAAAGGTCCTATATTATGCAAAATTGACTCCTGTGAGCTTTAAGTCATGTTGTTACCTCCTCAAAAACTTATGTCTGGAGGTGTGTTTTGTTTCATTCACATATTTTTGAGTAATCCTGCATTATTAGTAGGGATTAGGGTTTGGGCGATGTCCCCTTAATTGGCAGTTGTCAATGTTTACAGTGAATCATTGTGATGGACAACAATATCAGGGGTGGAGCGGAGCAAACTGAGGGTGTGGAGTGGACTGAGGGCGTGGAGTGGACTGAAGGTGTAGTGTGGAGTGGACTGAGGGTGTGGTGTGAGGTGGACTGAGGGTGTGGAGTGGAGTAGTGTGGTGTGGAGTGGACTGAGGGCATGGTGTGAAGGGACTGAGGGCGTAGACTGGACTGAGGGCGTGGAGTGGACTGAGGGTGTGGTGTGGTGTGGAGTGGTGGGGAGTGGACTGAGGGCGTGGAGTGGATTGAGAGCGTGGAGTGGACTGAGGGCGTGGACTGGACTGAGGGCGTGGAGTGGACTGAGGGCGTGGAGAGACGAGAGCGGTCAGCAGAGGCAGTGGTGGACACTCGTACCTCAGGTGAGAGATGCGGGAGAGGAACTGGGACAGGCAGGAGCGGGGCGTGGTGGGGAGTGGACTGAGGGCGTGGAGTGGATTGAGAGTGTGGAGTGGACTGAGGGCGTGGACTGGACTGAGGGCGTGGAGTGGACTGAGGGCGTGGAGAGACGAGAGCGGTCAGCAGAGGCAGTGGTGGACACTCGTACCTCAGGTGAGAGATGCGGGAGAGGAACTGGGACAGGCAGGAGCGGGATGAGCAGTGGTCAGTGGGTCTGCTGTGGGATGGGGAGCGCATGAGGTAGACAATGATCTTCATTAATATCATATCGTTATTATATTATACTCATTTTTTAAAACCAATCTTTTTTTCTTTTCTTTAATTCTTTTTTTGAGTCCTAATGTCTCAAAATTGAATGGACATTGTGACTTGTGCATGGAAATATCATGCACATATCAAATTGTGGGAAAACTGTATCATTCTATCCATAATTATTAGCCTGTCTATATTTTCAAAGCTTGTGGAGTCACAACGTGGTAGTTTTCAAGTTAACAGCTCCTTTCACCTTAAGTAGACAGTGGAGCACTTCCTGTTTTACCACTTGACATCACAAGGTGGAACAGAGGGTTTAACCTGCTCTT
Organism: Scartelaos histophorus; assembly: GCA_000787155.1. Taxonomy (NCBI): domain Eukaryota; kingdom Metazoa; phylum Chordata; class Actinopteri; order Gobiiformes; family Gobiidae; genus Scartelaos; species Scartelaos histophorus. The sequence continues at coordinate 3,241 of JACN01013828.1, read as the reverse complement.
GTGTGTGTGATGGTGTTTGGTGTGTACACATGCTCCTGTGTTAGCAGACAACACTCAGTCAGAGTAAACACACACTGCTCCAACTCTCCATATGTTTAACAATGAGTAGACTCACAGGAGCCTCTGGTGTGGCCACATCAGCAGCGAAGAGCACAGGGGCACATCTGCTTTTTAGAGTCACACTCTGGAGTTTTGTCTCACTTTTCTTTAGTTCATTAACTGGATCATAGGGATATTATCCAGACATGAGTCCAGAAAAGTAACATTTGACTTTTTCGTGTGGAAAAAGTGGTAAACCATTTCAATTCCTTCTGTTTCAAAGACCTACCCCTTTAACAGATAAAAAGTCCTTTTTTTCCCTTCTGTCTAATTTTCTTATTTTCAGCATAATTTCCAGTGTGCATATATAGCTCCACTAAATCATAGCATTTCAGTGTTGTAAAGTATAAATATTGGACCTTTCACCCAAAAAGTGACACAATGCACCTAACCATAAACTGTATAAAGACGTGGGCTAAGGGAGTGTGACGTCACCCATAGCATTCAGCTCCAGGCAAATGAAGCTCATTGAAGCTTCCATATTAGGAATAGGAATTGATTAACAAACAAAATAGTTAAATAAAACCCCCAGAATCTTGTAGTGTGGCTTCATATGAACATTTTAAGACCAAAATGAAGAGTCTCACAGCAGCAGAGAAAGGAGCGACGTAGTTTCAAAGTGAATTGTCAATGGAGCCGAAGCGCACCCATGTTCACTGCTGGAGTACAGCTGCTAGCAGGTTAGCTATGTCCATTCATATGCAGTCTATAGCTAGGCCGTTAACAGAGCAAGCAGGCAGCCATGCACACATAGCAGTCTACAAGCATCTTAAACTCTGATGATGCATTGTCCATTACAACTAATCTTCAATATAGGTCCACTAAATCACAGACTTTCAGAGATGGAAGTCTAAACCCTGGTTCTAAGTGGATTATGTGAGTGCTCTTGTTGTCTTTTTCTTGGTGGAGACAGAAGAGGAGATGAAATGCCTCCTCAGATCACCACTTCCAATAATGCTGGAGTCATGTGCTCCATTACAGGTCAGCCCTGTGTCTGAGGGAAACTGTCGCACACTTGAAACATTTACACTGAGTAGTTACACTTTTTATCAAGATCTAGTCCTATCATTTGTCCGTTTCTAGTTTAGTCTAGTCTTTTAATATATCTGATATTATAGGTGATATATTTGAGCAATTTTATGATGACTCTATTTACTCAAGGAGTAAGTGACACACTTTCAATACGAGCTTGACTTTGGTTTGTGCTTGTCCTTTATATGCACTTTTATTCTAATAGTCACTACAAAAGTATCTGTATAAGGCCGTCCTCTGGTCTCCACGGAGATGTGAGTACATCCATGTGTATCGTGTTTCTCAAATCATCATCTTTACCTGAGATAAATAAAAGTTTGGTGCTTCAATTGTTAATTTGGCAGAAATCAGAAAGTTATTTTTTCCCCTTTTTTACGTTCTCCTCTTTTTTACACAAATGCATAATCATGTATTCGATTAGGGGTTAGTCTATGTAACCCTCCTTTGTCTGTCTAAATGGTAGAAACCTTGAAACCTTTAAGGTAGTGTTACTGCTCATGAATACAAAGAAAGGTATGGCCTCTCCATAAATCTTATCTGTAACATGTCTTCACCAGAACATTTTTGTGCAGATCTAAACTACAGAATTAGCCATTTTTACGCACAATAAGACAGGAGATGTTGTTGTTTGTGGAGGAAAAGATATTACTTCAAAAACTGTGGCCTTGCAGTCAGCTAATTGTGGTGTACCATTTACCAGAAAAATTACATAATGCACCTTTTACAAGTATTCCGTTCAGCCACAGTCCACATGCAGAACAGCTCCATATTGTGAGAGTAGCTTTGTTAGCGCCAAGAGTGGAGCTAAAGCCTCTTAGTGCACACCGCACTGCTGCTTTATCCAATCTGTGGCTCTCAGCGCTTCAAGCTATCATGAAAATAGTGTTTATGCCAAATAGACACAAACAAGAAGTGAAGCTCAACCCCGCTCCACACAACACGTGTCAGAGGATTAAAGAACTCTGTGCATGTACACGCATCATATTTACAGAGGCATGTCAGAGGAGAGGAGGGGAAAGGAGAAAAGGAGGAAAGGGGAGGAGGAAAGGAGGAGAGGAGGAGAAGTGAGGGGAGAGGAGAAGAGGGGTGGAGAGGGGAGAGAGGAAGAGGCAGAGGGGAGGAGGAGAGGGTCTGTAGGGTCCAGAGCTGCAGGAGTGTGCACAGCTGGGCACATGAGCTTGGACTAGGGCTGCTAAATGAATCACACTCACACTGAAATAACATGTTCTGAAACAGGAATCTTGTGTTATTTAGTCACTTCATGTTTCAGTCTTTAGCCAGTTAGGGTAAATGGTGATATTTTTATATAGTGCATTTCCATCTTCAAGGCTCAAAGTGCGTTCTTCTGGATGTGTTTAAAGAGCCACAGCTCTGGCATGTGTCACTACCTTCTGAGATGTGGTGTGGAAATGTTCTGGAGAACAAATGGATAATCTCACACTACAGCCCTGTTGTTCCTTTCACAAGTGCACAAGCACATGCAGCTTTACACAAGGCTTTAAGAGACTGGTGTGTGTAGTGCAGTGCACATAGGAGAGGGGGCAGAGGGGGGTGTTGTTTTGGAGCAGTGCAAAATGCGAATCTCATTGAACTATTTAAACTCAAAGTGTGTTTACTGTTAAAACACTGCAAAAATTAAGATCATAAGCAAACAATCAGAAAAAATGTGTGTGCGTGCGTGTGTGCGTTGCTGACCTGGATCATGTAGAGCTGGGCGATGCGGTACTCCTCCACACTCATGGGCATGGGGATGCGGTACTCCTTGATGAGCATGGTGCTGCCGGAGGGAGGGGGAGGGGGTCAGAGGTCAGGGGTCAGAGGGGCGGAGAGGGGGGCACTCCCACACTCCTATTGGACGCTCAGAGGACCGAGTCTGGACACTTCATGGATGGTATCTGAGGAGCACATGGTGACCACAGTCAGTGAGTGGACAGATTTGAATGAACTAAGATGTGTGCACACTCATGAGACAAAAACACACACACTTCAGTTTGGATGTTACATGTTATGTCGGTTTGCCTGGGATTCAGAACACACACTTACACACTACACAAACATGTGAAACTGGTTCATTTCTGAATCGCAGTTCAGATGGGTGTGATTGGCAGGT
>KN499490.1:4571-20474 GCA_000787155.1 Scartelaos histophorus | reverse complement strand
CAAAATGTCTTAAGAATTATAGATAAACATACATACAGTGTGTTATTGCTAAATAACCATAAAAATTGTATGTTTATCACTTCTTTTTTAATGTGTCCTCATTGCGTTGTAAATATTTAAAACTCATAAGCTCACAAACATATGATGTTGAACTATGGTGCCTTAAACCTACAAATGATAGTAGCTTAATTTCTGCCAACCATGATCTGATCAAATTACCTCCTCTTTTTTCATAATAAAAGTCTGTTCATGGCACGTTCAAAGCAGCCATAGTATGAACAATAATGTCAATTGTGTATGGAAAAGCCGACACCTGCAGCTGCTCTGTAGACATGAGGTTGACCAACGTTTTGTCAATGTGGTGGAAATTCTTTATCATTCTTCCTAGACAGACAAATAGCTCTACTGGTGCCAAACATTTTGCCCACTGACTGGAACTGTCAACTTACTGGTAGTACAGGTTTAACGATACTTGTCCAAATGTAATGATCAGCTCTTTTTCGCACTGCATTTTATCAAAGAATCTCTCAACCAAATAAAGAGTCAGAATGAAAAGTGAATAGCAAATTGTGTATAAGGGGAGTCTGTATCATTTTATCAAACCAGTTCTTATCTCTACGATGGGATTAGTGGTGATTTGCCTAACTGTTCGTTTCCATCACACGAGTGGTGATGTGCAAGCCACTCCTGTTTGCTGATCATACATGAACACAGACCCATTATGTGCTGAGGCAGAGATGACAATAAAGCTTTCCCTTGTAACACATTTTATATCAATAGCGCTGTGTGGTCATGTTGGGTTTGTGTGTTCAGCTGATAAACCTAAACTACATAAAAGTGGGTTTCAGTATTATTTTCAGAATGATTCAGTAATTAAGGTAGACTTTACTGATGTGTATTTAAATGTGTCATCTGCATTTGACCCAGTTTCAGTGGGGCTGCGGCAACCTGCGCCCCCTTATGCTGAAGGTTTGATCTATAATGTATTAAAAAACAAAAAAAACAAAACAAAAAAAAACAAACCCTTTTTGTTAGGAAATAGGTCCACAACCTGCCTTATCACTTAAATTATGTTGTCCTGAGTGAGTTCAAAACAGAACAAGACAAATCCTTCTCTAGAATTCTGATCTGCATTCTCCATCTCCATTTTAAACTATTGGCTTTATTGGCACAATGCAGTGAAAACTCAAAACTGAACTGAAGTAAAGTTCCAGAAAAGTTACACAGTGCATGTTTAAAGCTTGATATGATATCACTACATTACTGTATCGCTGTTAAGTACGTAGGCATGGTAACATCTGAGTGCAAAAAGAATCAGGCTGACACACTTCAACTGAAATTGCACTGGCCACTTGTTTTATAAAATAGAACAATATACTAATGTACACCAATCAGTGTCTATTATTCTCCTGCAATCAGATAATCTCTACATTTAATCAGGTGAGTAATTGAATGCCACTTTTAATCACAGCTCAGTCCAGAGAGGCTCTGCTAATTTCCTGCACATTGGTGATACTCCCAAATGTTATACATATCAAAGTCATTAAATATTCTCTATATTTCTTATATTTTAAAAGCATAAAATAGTTTTTATTTTTTTTAAACTGTGAAGGATCATTCTGTTCCAGCATGTCTACTTCTCAAACTGGAGTATCTTTGTTCACATGACTGCACTGATGTCCCAGTATAACAGGTCATAAGTTCATCACTGGCTGCATTGTCCTTGGTTGCACTTTTCAGACAATGCAGATTTTGCTCAGTGTAAGCTGTCACTCGGTAAACCTGTTTGGCATGATATGTTAATTACACAGTGTAACAAAAGGACCATCACACTCTTTGGTGTAGCTTCTGGAGTTGCAGGCTACGTGAGACAGCGTTTTACAAATTATATTATATTTCAAATAGGTAATTGAGTCTGTCGTCATTATTGATCTAAAGTAATTGAAGAAGATTTCAAGGATATTTTTTGCATAGCTTTATCTTACTTTACATTTTACTTTACACTTTACACACTTCTATTATTATAGCTTTATCTTACTTTACATTTTACTTCTATTATTCATTGTTTTAAGTTATACCACAACACCAAAACAATTTTTTAGTTGTGAATCTTTCTGAACTATGCAAAAACGGTCAAATGACACCTGCATGTCATAGTTTGGCCATTCCTGTTCCTCATCCACATACCTCAGTGATTTGTTAACCACTGACTGATAGTAGCGTAACTGCCACCATGACTTGTCAAACAGCTTGTGCTCCCCCCACCAGTGTGTTTATGGTATTCCTTGGGAAATAATTAACTGTGAAAGTCCCAGGCTGTTACTTTGCAAAATCCCAGTCTACTCAGATAGGCCCTAGGACCATGAAATCAAGAGGGATCAGTGAATATTTACAAAAACTTTATTATTTCACACATCAAAACTATGTACATTTTGTATTTCTATTTTACAGTCAGTGTTTATTCTTTTATGAACCCGCAACAATAAACAGATCTGTAATTTAAGTAACGTTTAGTTGCCAAATGTTATTTCAAACATCACTTTTTCTAACAACAAAGCACAACTCGAAAAGGTTTGTGATACTGAAAAGCATCACGAAACTTGCTATAACTTCCAATTCTCGATCTATTCATTCCGGTCAGAGGTTGGTGGTTCAATTCAAGCTCTGACCAATGCATATTTGTCCTTGGGCAAGACACTTCAACCAGTACCTGTATGATTCTTGGTTGTTATAGAGAGAATTGGGCCATATTCCTTAGACTAGCATGCATCAAAGTCTTTAAATATTGACAGAAAGCAGTTGCGTTGTGATTGGATTAAATACATTCCATTTCATGATGTGAGGCAGTTACCAGAACCATCACTCTTCACAGCATAGACACTTCACAGCATACCAGCACATTCAAGTCTAATGCACTCTCCCCTGGGAAGCATCTTAAAATAAAACACACACTGTTTTGATAATGACAAAAGCGTCTCTTGTAAAACAGGTTTACAGACTCTTCAGGGTGCATTATGAGGATTTTTCAGTACAATGTCACATCACAAACAACATTCAACAAAGAAGAGCAACATTAAAGCAAACGCGTGTAAACAGTTTAAGTACGCATTATCAAAACAAGCTGAAAACACTAAAAAATACATAAATTACACTCGGCAACAGTCACTTTTCCACTTCTCTCCACCCTCTTGCATTACGCCCAAACTTATAAACCAACCGCCGTCCGTCGACTCGCTCCAGGATTTCCCTTTTGTAGTAATATCTGAAAGACATACAAATATTCTGCCATTAAATGTGCACAATGTAACTTCATTAAACTTATCTGCCTTACATTAATCCATTTACAGGTGTTTTATAGCTCAAAAATACCTTAAAAAACATGAATTCTTACAATATGCAACCCTGCTTCTCCATAGATCTTAACAGTAACTTTCTAACCAAGTGCAACTGCTTCTCCATAGATCTTAACAGTAACTTATAACCAAGTGCAACTCCATAATTACATCTCCATGGAGACAAGCAGGTGACGGACCAACCACGAAAAAAACTATGAAGTAGGTCAAAAATCATGTATTTTCTTGTCCCTATTCCAGGATTTAAACTTTAGCTTTTATGGGAGCAATGCCTACAGTACAGTATGACAAATTAGAGTACACAGAGCAATTAAAACTTACCGCAATCATTTAACCTTAGCTTTTATGTGAGCAATGCCTACAGTATTTTATGACAAATTACAGTACACAGAGCAATTAACAGACGTAATAGTTTGAATGACAATAGCCTTGGGGAATGTTAGCACTTAACTACAATTATCGGTGACTTCATATGCCATTTGATTATATAGTACAACTGTATCTTTACAAAAGCTTTTTTTATATTTACGAAAGGTCAAAAAGTAGCCCGGGGTCGGTACCTCATAGCTCGACTTAATTTCTCGTAAGTCATGCTGCTGTTGTTCTTCTTCTTGCCCCAGAGCTGAGCCACCGCTTCAGACTTGAGGAACCTGAAGACCCCCTGCGTTCGGTCCTCCCACTTTATAAGGCCCGGGTTACGCTCCGGGTGAATGAGGATGTCCCGGATGAACTCCCATAAGTGGGTGCCTCTTGGGTCTGCGAAGTGGTCAAAGGGAATAAATGTCAAATTAAGTAAAAGTGCATTGAGTACATTTTCACCTGCTTGTCTCCACTGAAATGTAATTGGATTTTCTATCATTTTCCACAGTATAGATTAAACAAGTTTATTGAGAATTGGCAGATTACAGCCCTTCATACATATTACAAATCAGATCTGTGCAAAGTCGCCTTTGTTCACAGAAGAAATTATTGTATTTTCGAGTAATAGAAAATGAAATGAATAAATGCAAGACATATGTGTTTAAAGTCACGCAATAACATCAAGACAAGGCAATAACATCTCCATGGAGACAAGCAGAAAAGTTGTGCAGTACACCTTTAACTAACATAAGTTCTATTTTGAGTTTCTTCTAAACCCTATTTCTGCCCACTTCTCTGCACTTACTTATGATTATAACTTATAAATTCAGACTCTGGGTCATATACATATGGTTAAAAAAATGTCACATAGTAATATTTCAACAAAACTGCTCCTTGATAAAGTAAATTCTGTAGATTTGAACTGGAAATCACATGAATTTTAAATCAGAATTACAGTTTACGATAAAAACAATTAAAATGGTTAATGGTCAATATATGTAAATGTTTTAAAATCTTGTATGCACTGCTTTTAACACCAGTTGAACATGGCATATTGGGATTCTATTGCTTTATTGTGTTTTTGTATGCACTGGATTGCACTTTTTTCATACGAAATACCCGAAAAAAGGATAATACAGAATGTTCTTTGAAATACAGTATGACACACTGTAACATAGAAACTAAACACGATACCCACTTTGCTTCTTGACTTGGCATGGGCGACCGTATCTCTTAATTTCTGTTGAATTAAAAGTGAATGCGTCATCTCACATCAGTTGATGATGGGCAATAAAATGAATTAATGAAACAATGAGTCACATCTCACCTGGGCTGGAGGTTGTGTGGGAAGATACAGGTAGGGTGGGATGCAACGAAGTTTCACATATTTCTGCCAAAAGAAACAAGCACTTAATATTTGGATTCTAAATATCTATAGAGAGACAGTTTTATTTTTTAGTACATGTACCTGTGGAGGAGTAGCTGGGATTGGGAAACAGGTATGTGTCAACTGTAAATTATAAAAAACAAGTTAGTTAGTTATTCAAACAAACAAAAGTGCTCTGTGCGTATAATGATCCTCACCTTCTTGTTTGATATCAAGTCCTCCTATATCTGTTTGATTTTGGCCTGTGCAAAAGTACAGAACAAAATGATTCCAAAATCTAACAGATTTATTGGACTGAACTATTCAAAAACATGCCTGAAATTAAGTTTTGTGTCATTCAAACATTCAAGCCTCCTGCACACACAGTTAAAGGGCTCATGTTACACTGTTTTATGATGTATGTTATAATGCTTCTTCAACACAAATATACCTGGAGTTGTGTTTTGTTTCATTTACACATGTTTAATGCACAAATCCTACACATTTTGGTTAGGAGTTCTTCTCTGAAACATTCTGTTCCACCTTGTGATGTCACGTGGTAATATCAGAACTGTTCCACTGTGTTTTTAAACTCCATCTTCACTAGAATCATTTGGATGATTTCGAACCCCAGATTTGCCAATCAACTCCAGGTATGTTTTTGGGGAGGTAACATTATAACACTAAAAGCTTTTTGTGTCATATATGACCTTTACATTAGTTTTTATCATTTTTTAGCTGTATTGACACGTTACTTTTGGTACGATTATACCAGTGACTCACTTTTGATAGATATTTGTGCCCCCGCAGTAACACAATTTTCATGAGTCTTTGTGAAAGAGTTTGACTGTATGCATGCCCTGTCATGTTCATTATTCTAATGAAAATGACACGGAACTTTTGGCATCAGGTTATTTTTGTTTTTTTTCCCTTCATCTCCTTGTGAGTTTTTGTGCCCCTTACAACTCAAGTCTTTCAATCAGCCTTAATTACCAACAGTGGATAAGCCAGCTCTAAGCTAGAGTCTTAGCTTCCAACTCCCTGTGTGCTTTGTTACAAGAGCTGTTTTCTCCAAGTGCAAACAACAGATCCATCATCTCTGCTGCTTACAGTGGAGTTTTGGCCCTCTACAGCGGCGCGACCCCTGACCGCCTCGCCAACTCCTCCTAAGCAACACTTCATCAAGACAATTCTTTTGGAATCACTCTCCTACCACAGAAAAATCCTCTTTCTTCACCTCTACCGCATCTAATTCCTCAGCCGGCTCTTCACTTTGTGCTTTGTTCTGTTTTGTTTTTTCCACATTTCATGTAACTAAATAAAACTAACTTTGTAATATAGAGAAAGCATTTGCAACATTATTTATTTTACTTATGGACTGGGTTTGATGTCTAAATGCTTCTTCTGGCCACACTGGGGAGTGAAACATTTTGAAAAACAAACTTGTGACATTACTATTGTCAATAAGACTAGAACAGAGATGAAAATGTGAAGAAGAAAGCCCCTTTTCTCAATATTGGCCGACAAGTTCTGAGTAAATCTTTGTTAATTATCCAGTTATATCCCTATGGGTATTGGGGACAGTCTTGTTATTATAACAATTGACAACAGTATTAATTCAATTATGACTATTCTATTTTGTCTTTTTTATTCAGTATAGTTTTATTCAAGTATATATAGTTAAAGTATAGTTAAAATAAGGTCACCATTTCTTTAGGCAACAAAAAACTAGTATTGTGAATGAGCCATCAGAAACTGGAGTATTTAGCCATTTGAGGGTGAAACCAAAACCCAGGCAACAAAAAGAAAGAAGACTGTTAAGAAGAGTTAAAAGCCAAAAAAGTCCATTTAGAATAATATGTCTTTAAAACACACCACTCCACTTGAGCTCTGAGAGGCTGTGGAAGAGGATGGGTCCCACGCTGCCGGCTGCCAACAGGAAGTCCTGGTAGCTGAGGCTGCACAGCTGATGTCCGTCCATGTCGAAGTTCTGCAGGGGGATGGTGGAGGAGTCAATCTGGTGCATGTCCATGATCTGCTGCAGCCAGTCCCACACCTGGAACTTACTCCAGAACTGAGGCTGGGACTCATGTGGTAACAGCCGACCAGAATATCCCAACATTACTGTATGCACTGCAATCAGAGTGAACAGACTCCATCAACTTTGAGAACAATAAAGCCCCTTGAACAGACTGAAACTATACGCCAGAGGTTACATCAGATTTGACCACTGCATAAAGTTGCAAGTGATGTCCAAACAACTATTCATTTTTTCCTTGTCATCCTTTCTTTCTGATCTGGGGAAAACTATCATCTTTTCTATTATTATTTACATGTATGTGTAATAACTGCTGACTATAATGGCAAAAACATAAATTCATGTTTACAGCAAGAATGCTTTGGATTTTTCATGCTATAGCTTTTGTGATTTATAGTTTAATATTGACAAAGTTACAAAGGTGAAATTGGTTAATCATATTTCCAGTGATAATTAAGTCATTTGCATATCTATTTTCTGACTGACTAGTTTCATATTTGTGTTACAGATCTCAAGTCGCAGGAGGTGAACATCACTCATTAATTACTTATTTGTCATTGTGCATTCATGACGCTGCCTGATTGTTCAATAGTGCGTAATCAGGATCCCCCTCTGGATCTTTAGACTTTCCCACAGCATAGATGTATTTGTTTACTTATATTTCACTGATGACTCAATAAATATTTAACTAGACTCACTTAATACATAATTTACATATGTCTGCATGTCTTACACATACATGAACCCATAATAAGAGACCTACTGTCGGGGTAGGGGTTGGAGGGGTCCCAGGAGGAGGTCAGCTGGCTCTCCAGGGGGCTGCTGGACATTATGCTCATTGTGATATCTGAACTCCAATGTTTCATAGCCCAGAAGCTGTAAGGCAAAGAATACACACACCACTGAATATGTTTGCAAACATAGACCTGCACACCCGTTAAGCCCGTGCCAACTATTAAGTACGTAATAGCTTACATTTTATAGGCTATACAATGACACAATGACAAAGTTCATAATGTAAGGACAATGACTGGAATAAAAAAACAATCCCTTGTCGACTTTGTCACTTTGTGAAAATACTGCATATCGTTACGTTACTTTCTCTCTAAGATCCCTGCTGATTTCCTTCACTATAGAACTGAAACATAAGAGTTGAGGTCTCATTTATAAACCGTGTATACATACAAAAATGTTATATACGACTTTCCATGTTCAGTTTGTCATCTATATAACGACAATATGAGAATTCTGAATTTTGTGCATTGGGGCTTTCAGATATGAGGAATCAAGTTTTTTGGGAAGTTTGTGTTTTGTCAGTACAAACACTTTCCACATAAAGTTTGAGGAATGAGACCCTGGCCATGAGAAAACAAGTATGAGACACTGCGTAGCATCAGCCATGAACATGTTTTGTAGCATTAAAAATGGCACCAACAGCTGTTGCATTAGTTAGGGCCATCTGATACTTTCTTCACTTGTTTTATGCCCATCACATGCATTATGACCAGCTTTGTACCACATGAAACAGCTAACATTGAACACAAGTGCATTTACATTTGCATCACATGTAAATAAGGGGAACCCAGTGGTTGCAGTAGTAGGAAGTAATGTATTGAGTCTACGTAACACATATGACACATGTCCATCCATCATTATTTCAATCTTGAAGCCAGCAATTATGTATGTCATCTGTAGAAGTTAAATACACAACACATCATCTATTCATTGGATGCTCCCAGTAATAGCTTAATAGCACCTCACGCACATCAACTTTATGCAAATCCTTTGACACATTTATGTTACTTATCCATGCTTAAACATCTGTGTGACATACACTGACAACAGATCTGCGCTAAAGATCCTGCAAATCTCTTCTCAAACAGGCTAAGTCGAGATCTCTCAATGAGATTTCCCATGAGATACGTGCCACATGCCATAATTCCACGGAAGATCCAGTCTCTGCTTTGACAGCCTGCCAAGTGTGCTCAAATGCTTGACGTTGTATGCGCGCTAACCCTCACCGCGGTGCGCCACAGCTTAAGCAGGTATCATCTGCTACAAGTCAGGGGGAAAAGAAGCAGAGAGCTGGAGAGAGATTGCCGTAAACCTACTCCAGGATCAATAGCCCGTATGCTGTAGTTAATAAAATCATTCTTCGGCATATGACTTGAGAAGTGTGGTAATCCTAAACTGTCAGCATATCTTGACTTGATTTAAGTAAAATTACCTGCAAACACTTAAGGACATCTACATTTGAATTAGACTTAATAAACCATAAACAAATTCTTGTCAGATTTATGCCACGATATAATGCTGTTGTGTTTTGTTTCATTTACACACGTTTGAGTAAATCTTTAATGATTAGTCTTCAAACTACATCTACAAAGCTCGATGCTCTGTTCTACCTTGTGATGTCATTTAGTGGTGTTCAACAGCTACTTTTTACTCTTTCAATTCTAAATAATTAATTAATCAAGTCTTTTAGTAAGGCTTAAATACCGTATTTTTCGGGCTATAAAGCTCACCGGATTATAAGGCGCAGTATCAAATCATATGTCAATTGTGTCATTGTCCACATATAAGGCGGATTATAAGGCGCAATAGGAGAAACAAAACGTGTGTCGGATAAATCGAACTTTATTCAGGTCATTTACAATAACTCTCAGTTGTAGCTAACACAAAAATACAAGTTTAACAGTTGCATGCCCGGATCCCTCTCAACATTGTTCAGTTTTAACACTAAAATACAAAACCTGAAATCTGGACAACATCAAATCGGTTGGAGGTTAAACACAACCAAAGGTCATACATAAGGCCACTGGATTATAAGGCGCACTATTTTTGAGAAAATTTTATGATTTTAGATGCGCCTTATAGTCCGAAAAATACGGTAAAGTGTCGTTATTGCATAGTGATGTCATGTTTTTAAGGTTTTCTTCACAAGTTCATTTTTTACTCTGACAATACTCAAAATTATGATTAGGTCAACTGATATTTGTTACGTTCTGAAGAGGTTTAAAATCATAATTTGCAAAAAGAGTATATTAGAAAAAAAAACACTATACAATAAGAGTTTCTAAGGAGCCATATTAGACTATTTTCTGATCTATTTTATAATCATAATACTCTTCACAAATACACCTGAAGTTGTGCTTTGTTTCATTCATGCATTTAAAACATATTTCAGCTGGGCTCTCCTCTCAAACTTTTGTAACTTTAGAGATGTAGCAGACTAATAATAAGGTTTTTTTTAATGAGGTAACAGCTCTATAACATGTCAAAGCTCACAAGTCAGTTTTGTGTAATATAGCATATGATCTAAATACAAATATAGGCACTGTAAACATTACTTTTGATGCTTATCATATTAAAATAGTGCCACAAACTGATCTAATCATATTTACAAAGACAAGGAAACTAAACAAGCGCAAATATTTCCTTTCCTTGTCCCAGTATCGTACAAGTTTTCTCACCTCTATTTGGCTTGTCTAGTGTGTGCTAAAGCATCATGGCAGCTTACCAGAGCAGTTGAATGAGATCCCACCAGGGTTGTAATGAGGACACAGGCACTTCCAAACAGCGTGCCGTGAACAGGTGTTTACAGCGCTCCTCTGGACTTCCCTGATGGTTTGAATGAGCACACCAAAGCATACACACCACACAAGTAGGTGCTGCCCCACTCACAATAGCTGTTTTATTCCAAACTTCCTTATTCTCCTCCAATTGGAAGCCATATTAGGCATAGGTAAATTTTTGTGCACCCGCAGAGAGCTTTGCCCCGCCCCCTCGCTGCACGTTTCACACCTGACTGGTAATGTCAGATCTCAAATTCTCATTCAAATACCATGGAGTCATTGAGCAACTAAAAGTATTCTTCCTTCTGGACATTTTGCAATATTTGTTTTCTCGTGTTGACAGTTTATGTAAGCAGAAGCCACACACGTTTGCCAGCGGATAACAAGAAATGCATCATGTTTGAAAAGAAGTGGGACGGGACATGGTGCATACACACAACAAAAAGAGAGTGATACCGTTGTGTAACCACTACTAAGGAATTTGTTTTTAGCTGTGAACATGTAATACAAGTTAGATGTCAGTTGTGAAGGGTAGTTAAGTTCATATTTTATTGTTTGATTATGTTTGTTTAGTCATAATTGTTTAGTGATTGTGCACTTCTATAAATAAACAGTAATTAAAATACTGACTGTAATATGTTTGAGTTTCCTCTTCAAGATGGCTGGGCACTTCTTTACAGATCAGTCACATGGAAGAGCTTAGAGTAGAGCCACTGCTCCTCTGTGTTGAGAGAACATTGGATGACTGAGGTCGGACATCTGTTTCTGAAGCCTCCTGGACCCTTCCTGAGGAGGTGTTCATGTCTCATCGGGAGGAGGCTCTGGGGAAGACCCAGGACACACTGGAGGAACTATTTAATGGGGAAATGGGAGGAAGTGTCTGGGGTGAGGGAGCTTAAACTGCTGCCGTGATCCAGCCCCAGATAAGCAGAAGAAAATGAATGGTGATAGACTGAGGACCATAAGAGTGAACAGAGTAAAGAGTGAACTACCACACTGTTATTCAGGCCGAGAATTATATGTTGAATCTGTTTTACACCAACATGTTTGATTTATATTTTAAGTATTATTTGTTTTGGTAAGCTAATGGTTATCTGGGCACAAAAGAAAAAAAATTGACAAAATCAAAACTAAATCTATTATGGTATAACTAACTTATACTGTATGTCCAGTTAAAACTCCTCTTTCTATAACTACTTTTTAGCTGCGAGTCCTTTTACGCTCATGCCTACTATGAAACTAATGCAGCACTTACTGCAGTGTACCATGAAACTTATATTTACCTTGTTCTTTCAGAGGATAATTAACAAAGCAGCCAATAAATAGTTTCCAGTAACAACACGCTCTGGTATTTTGTGAAAAAGTCCCTCTATATTTTTATCTATGCTACGGTAGTTACCCTGATTGAAAGGTCAGTGTCAGACTTCCTTGTAACTTAAGATACGGCAAATGATTAGCTGAGGTATGAGTGCAATGTTACATAAACGCAATCATTCAATCACTTTTCCAAATGTGTGTCAGCCTCCAGCTCTCTGCCACACCATCCAGACAGAGGAGGCACAAAGAAGGTCTATTTTTGCTTGACGCCAATTAGAATTTGGGCAAAAAGTGTCACCCATTTGATGACAGATCTGAACGTGACAGATCTGTAACGCAGCCTGCACTGGTACAATACCTCACGGGTGTTAGCTATACAATGTGCAGTGTGAAAAGGTGAAACGGCAAGGAACAAAGAATAGAAGCCAAACTGTAAAGGATTGTTTTGAGTTTACATCGGCTAACCAAGCATTAGTCTCGAGAAACATGTCCCAAATACACAAAACAGATCAAATTATTATTATATATTTTATTATATTGCACATTATAACTTTATTTTGTATTTATTATATTATAAACAAAATATAAACAAAGGTTTTACATTTTAAAGGTCCTGTACTATGCAAAATTGACTCTTCTGAGCTTTAATCCATGTTATAATATCGTCAATCTCACTGGAAACTCTAATTATAATCTTAAAACTAAACCCTAAGTCAAATCTTAACCCTATAGCCAAACAGATATGAGATCATAGATCTGTAGAAACACATAGACCTGACCTTGTTATGGCCTTTTTATTGGTTTTTCTTCTGTTTCCATGGCTATCATTCTTTTTTAACATACTTTTTCCCCCCTCCCGCCATGTCACACGAGTCTTATATTTGGCATTTCATTTCACGGATCTTCACTCTGTCTTTTCAGGGTGGATGTAGGTCGACATATGCACGAGTCCACTGAGAGAATAGCAAAAGAGCGAAGCCCGAGAATGGGATGAGATCAAAGTATGTCATACCGAGTGTGTCCTGTGCGAGTCGGCCTACCGTCACTGCAAAGACACACTCCCGGACGCCGCGGAAATGTCATCAAAACGCCGGTTTTATAGATTATAGCGCTAGAGTCGCTATGGCTATTTGGTCAAAAGTTTGCAATTTGATGTAAGGGGCCTGCAAGAACCACACGCTTTGAAAAAACTACAAACATGGATGCTTACAGGTAAAAACTGAGAAAAAAACTACATAAAAGACTTTTTACAGAATCAACAATCTAAGCACGAAACTATTACATGTGCTGCAAAGTAGTGACTGTGGTTGGATCATCTTGAGTTTGGACAGAAGATTTTTACAGAATGTAGGCAAGGGAGGAGGGGGGCACGCTCGGATGACCAGGAACTTATTAGCTGGAGTGTGTCTGTGTGTGTCCCACATGACGCCCCCTCTTTCATTAGCCCCTAATCTTGCCCATTGTGTCATCTGTAATACTTCAAATGTTGATTAGCATGTGGTCGCTGGCAAGAAAAATGTATTAGGGTCAATTATGGCTGCAAATGACGAGGTCTCAACAGTGTCTAAAACGTAATTTGACTTCTCCACCCTGTCAATAAATAATACATGTGTAATCACGGCTATTATAACACGGAAACACACTGTTATTATTATGTTCTGTCTGATTTTGTTCAAAGATGGCGACTGTTTCTAGCTAAATGATGCACTGTCAAGGCACTCAAAGCACCAAAAATCAACTTCAAGGATCCACAAGAGGTGAGGTGTGTTAAGTGTTTAGCCCAAGGACACAAGAACAGTCTTATGTGGCATCTGGAATTGATCAGTGCACAAATTGAGCTACTGTCGCCCACCTACAAGAGACATTTGCATTAAACCCTATAAGAACCTAAGTCTGAAATGTACCGTGAATATTTCGCCCTGAATATCGGGAAATATCTTTGTAAATATGGAAATTACAGTATATTTGTGAAATGATCAGGTCTTTGTCTGTTACACAACATCAACTCAATATCTCTTCTATCTCTCTCTATTCTTTAAGCTTGTATCGTGGGCGTCTAATGATGCCCAGAGTGGATTCTTTTTATGCTGCCTAAAATTTTACTTAAAGCATTATTTTCTGGGGGTGGCTCATTATAGAAGTCGAGTCAAACCTTACTTTGGGACATTCTCTGTGGAAATAGATACATTTTATGCTATAATGTGGAAGATTACTGCCAAAGGAACAACATTTCTGGGGAAGCAAGCAGGAAGTTCACAGGAAGGACAGATGTTTTTTAGAGCAATAAAAAACATGCTTTTATTTCAGTTCATATTTTGGCTAAAATAAAATCTGCAGTGGGGCTTTTAGTTCCAAATTCTTACAACCTACATTTATAAAGGCAGCAATAAATGTCTCTGGATGTTGTCTCTGGATCAGGGGTCTCCCACCTGTAGCCCTCAACCCCATTCCCGGTAGCTCGCCAAGTGATTTTTAATTTACCCTGGTCTACAAGCAAGTGTGTCAAGTGTCAGACTTTACCAAATTTGGGTCACTAAAAAAGACAATACATGCCAAAAATGCTAATTGGCTCTAGTTTTCAAGATACAGTATTGGGCCAAAATGTTAAATTCCAGGCAAATTTAACAAAAATGTGATTTATTCAAAATGACACGTTTGTTTCTTCACTTTTACTTCAAATATTGTCTACACATTTGAATAGATTCATACAGGTCAGAGTTTGAGAGAACAGACTCTGTTCAAATCTTGCTGAAGTGTTTGTGTTGTGGAAATGGAAAATGTGTTGAGAACAGACTCTGTTCAAATCTTGCTGAAGCGTTTGTGTTGTGTAAATTTATCAATATAAGCGCAGCACATGGAGCTTCTCAAGTCACATGGAGCAACTTGTACATTTGATTTAGTCAGTGCCTGATATTTCACTTTCACATGTTTTCCAGATATTTGTGGTGAGATGGTCTTTGTTTCACAAAAGCTCAGTATAACTGCAATGGTTAAAAAGGCACCACTTTTATTTTGGACGCAAAATTGGGGACCAGGACAAGATCTGGGACCCACATAATTGTTGTAACACATGTGCAACTAATCTTAGTCTGTGGCTCATTAAATAAAGAAAATGTTTGCCTTTCGCAGTTCTGATGATTTGGCGAGAACCAACAGATCACAGAAATAATTGTTATTTTAGTCTGGGTCCCCAGTTGCAAAAGGAATATCGAGAAAGAAAAAATGGACTCTGCAATATCCAAATGTCCCATCAGCTCTGTCCTGTAATCAAACTGTATCATTAAATATCTTGGTAACATTAGCCAACGAACACATTTATCATTTGTTTCCCGATGCATCTCATCAAATTAAGTAAGATTTAGCAATTTTTATTTCTGAAGCTGATATTTTCCAAAATTTTGTAGACTAGTGTTACATGTGTTGTGCTGAATAGGTAAAATTTGATGAATGAAATGCTTTTTACTATTGTACATGTATCATCTTGGTGCCTAAGTTTGTGCACTAATAAATGGATAATGGTTTATGTCTTATAGGCATCTGAATGCACCTCATTTAAGGCTTCCCGTGGCTCTTAGCTCTCTGGCATTTTTGTTTTATAAAATTAGCTCACCGGAGGGAAAAGTTTGGAGACTCCGGCTCTGGATGTTTTACAATATACACATAGAATAGTTTAGATCTTTGTATTGTAAAACAAACAAACAAACAAACAAATAAACAAAACAATAATGTAATATGTAATAATAGGATGCAGCTTCTTTTTTTTGTCACCTTCTTTTTAATGAACTCACCAGGATGCAAAAAGCCGAGCCAAAAGCCAATTTTGTAATTTTTGTAGTATTTCCATTATTGAGATAATTATTTATTTTTTGTTTGATTTAATATTTAAAATGCAAC
>KN499486.1:0-39129 GCA_000787155.1 Scartelaos histophorus | reverse complement strand
AGGGAAACTAACACCTCTTTACTATCCAAGTCTTTGAAAGGGAGCTTTGGACTATGTGATCTGATGTCTGCTTGTTATTGACCTGGGAGCAGAACAATATCTTGACAGTAAAAACATGTTGTGATGCCACCTAAAATGTAGCAATCCCAATTACACTTTAAAAATGTGTCTACAGTAATATGGTAGAGGAATATTCACTCATGTTTTATGCTTTATAGTGGACATATTATACTTGAATTGTATTTAGATTTTTATTTTATGTTTTCACCTTCCCCTTATTTCCACTCATAGTTCTGTGCTTAAAATAATCCTTCAAATTAGACTCCACCCATTGTATTTAGTTTTCACCTTCCCCTTATTTCCACTCATAGTTCTGTGCTTTAAATAATCCTTCAAATTTAGACTCCACCCATTTCTATTATTAAGCCGTTTTAGATCAATACTGTGCTTTGCAGTGCTCAAAATTCAAAATAAGGATCTATTTATGTAACAGTTTCATAATAAATACTCCAAAAAGCATAATATGTCTTTAAATTCTATCGGTGCCAGAGAGAAAAACTCTGTACATTTTCCCCTAAGCTTTGAAAATATATACTGCTCTTGGAGAAGATTAGAGATATGAACAGATTTACATAACCAGATGTGGAGAATTGTTAGGCTTTTTAGATTGTGGGTGCCTTACAGTCTTTCTTCCTGTGGTTGTATTTTCCATTCACACACTCGTAATGCGTCTTGGTTAAGTGAATGCTAAACCTTTGGTCTGCCTTGTTGCATAGTTTTGGTCTCTGAGTTTTGCAGAATGTTCACAATCCTATGCTGAAAAACTGCATAACCTCATACAAAAACAATTGTTGAAATAAAACTATATGCAAATAGATAGCCTTACCTGAGATGCCATATCAATCAGAGTGTGGACTTTTAAGCTATTTCCTTCTGGTGTTTTTAAGAAATCCACGAGACTACCTGTAACAAAATGTACAAGACATTAAATTAAACAAATCTTTAGAATATATTTTTTAGAAATAGCTGTGGCCAGACTTTTGACCTTTATTCACAGACAAAAATAAACAGGGTTGGACTCTAAGGCTCATACCAGGATCAGTCAAAGTGATGCATCATTTGTGACACCAGCAACCACTTCCTGTGACTTTTGCTTGAGTTTGATATGTGGTGAACAATACCTTAGCGAGCACACTAAATGAACCTAAGGAAATACCTCAAAGCATGTCTTTTCCAGTAAACAGGAGGCATTTCTCTTCACTTTTGTCAAGGGAACATTGGACACACCTGTTATTTGACATCTTTATTGTCCCTTACAATCTAACAAGAACACTTTGAAAAAAAATGGGAACTTTATACTTATATTTGTTGACAACAGAAGCAGTTATTGTATCCTGGCTACAAGAGGCAGCCTCACAGGACCACTGTCACTGGCCTCTCAGTGAGGACTAAACAAAGGCACTCTATTCACTTCAGCTGCTATTGTCACACTCTCTGTTTTCATTTCGGTATTGCAATATTGGCACAAAGTCAAATTGATGTTTATAAGACGTAATAATTTAATCTTCTTGTCTGGACTGAAATGGTTGAGTCACAAGTTTGGCAGGGATTGAAATACAGGTAATAACTGAACTGCTAAAGGTCCAGATGACATGGGCAGCAGCAGCCAAAACATTCAACAGGCTCTGTGCGTAATATGTTATATATATATACTGCTGTAGGTGCTCCATTTGTGTGTTTATGTGAATGTCGTAATTAAGCTCCTGGAAGTAAGCAAAGCATCATCAGTGTGTTAGTGAAAATGAACAATGAGCCCTCCGTTCACACTCATCCCTCGCACCGTCCAGAAGGCTTCCCCTCAGTAAACACGTGTGGATGGGGTCAGCGAAGCAAGAGTAAGTTCATGTTTGCTTTGAAACATTTTATAGCACAATGCACTGAATACAGAAGTGACACATGGAAGAACTATAGAGAACCAATTAAAACTGGCCTGTTGCAAAATCTTCACTTGATGTATTCATGCAGTCATGAAATGTTTGGACTTGTTACATAAACAGAGTCACAATGTCGTTACTACATTGTCAAACTGTTTTGAGGCTTGCACAGTTTTTACATTAAGAAAGTAGAGTCATGTTTTCAACATAATAGTAGTTTCTGTAAAAGTGTTGTTATAGATCCAGATCATTAAACAATTTGGCTTAAATATTACAGTATTACAGTACCACTTTTTTTTTACCAGTTTTAGAATAATTTAGTATCTAGGTATTGATATTTTGATATAGATTTTTTTAACACTCTCCAAATGGGCAGATTACATTTCTGTGTTTTAATCTTCTCTGCCCTTCAAGAAAAGCAAAATATGTCCTCACTGAACAGACTATATATTATGACATCACATATTTTATCTTGAAATTTAACACTATAGCTTTACTTAAGACCATTTTCCACCTTTACTTCAGATGATAAATTACACACTCCCTCTTCCACTGGGTCCTGGACTCAGGTTGAAACAAATACAAAGGCAATATTATGCAGCTGTGATTGTTATCAAAACCTTAATCACCATCTATTCACAGACATTAGATATACTTGTTTTACAATGCCAGTTAAAAGGAAGGACGCGCCCTCTGTCTGATACCTAAATCGACAAGTTTGATCCTGAAACTATGCCACAATGCTGGCTAAAGCCCTCTCATTGTGTGGGCTCACCCTTACACAGTCTGATGGTTTTAAGTGAGAGATTATGTAGGTCTGACGCACTTCAGACAGGCTAAGACATATTTGAGTTTACCATGTATGACAACAAAGAAATGCCCTAATAATATGTTTTTTTCTTCTTAAATATACTTGGGGAACAACATTTACTTTGACTGTTACTAGTTATATACAGTTGTAACTTTTACATACCATTTTCCATAAACTCCGTGACGATGCAAATTGGCTCTTGGCTAACCACAGCAAAGAGGCGGACAAGGCGTTTGTGCTGCAGATTCTTCATCATATTAGCTTCAGCCAGGAAGGCCTCCACTGACATTGTACCCATCTTAAGGTTTTTGATAGCAACCTTTCTCTCATTATTGTAGAGACCTGGGGATACATCATCAAAAATATATAGTTAAATTGTAAAAATATTTTGTCTCTCATTTTCTGTTGATCTGCCTATTTTTTTATTTTTGGGAAAGACACTCTCCAGTCTGTTAGCAAATCTATGTTACATACACAGAAATAGGATCTTGAGTGCCCATGTTTGGATCTGGTGCGGTTTGTTTGGCATTTTCAGCTTGTGTTGGCATATGAAAATGGAAAACAGAAGTGGAAAGTACCCCACTAATTGAGTAATAAGAGGGTTATGTTATGGAAGAGTTCACTTTATTCTCTTGTTGTGAGCCCTACTGGACATTTGTGCAAGTGTTGAAAATTCCTTCAGTCCGCAGGATTATTAGAAATGTGGGCCCATAGCGTCTTGTCAGTGTTGCATAACCCGGCTAATGCCTTCACATCATTCTCATGTTAACCAGCTAAAGCAAGCCCATAATTAAGCCAGCTTCAAGGAAACGTTTTGTCTGTGTGCTTTGCAGAAAAGTCTTTGGCTTTTTGACATGAATGAAGTACAATCGGATTATGCAGCATGTAAACATAGTTAGATATACTTTTTGCATGTTACAAGATGAATAAAAAATGAAATGTATATTAATATCAGATTAAATGTTGAGGGCTGTACTTAGCTACACAAATCAATAGGATGTCTGAACCTCCATATGTGGTCTTTAAATATTGTGCAACCTCTGTCATTGTTATATTAAAACAATCATCTCTCACAAGCTTTGAAAGGTATTTGTTTCTCTATAAAAACATGTTCAGCTGAAATCTTGTAAGATAGATAAATGTAATTCCATACTGTGAAACATTTGGAGTAAAGCAAAACATTTTATAGGAAACAATCAGGTGACAGACCCCTTGCCAGAAAAGCTACATAGTGCACCATTAATGGCCTTGGATGTATTTGGATGTAACTGTTATCTTTTACCCTGATTGTAAAATATAAGCAAATTTGATCAGAATCACATTATTTGTTCAAGCACAGCCCAAATCAGATTTTAAAAAAAATTACTCTACTCTCTATGGCTTCTGCTGTAGTGATAATATTAAATTAATTATGTTTGTGAAGTAAAGTCAAGATTCCAGGTACTCGATTAAGTTGTTAGTGGTCATATGTTGCGTACTAGAGCGGCATTTTCTGATACTCACCCATCCAAACTTCTCCAAACTGCCCTGCTCCAAGTTTACGTTGCAGTTTTAGAGACTCCCTCGGAATCTCCCACTCGTCCTGCCACCAGGGCTTCTGCGGCGCCCTCGACTGGCACGCCTTCACCAGCTTTGTGCACAGGCCATCCGAAAAACCTGATCAAAAACCACGCCAAGTTTAACATCAAAACAGACTTTGTTTCAACTATAAACACGGCAAAGGCTTAATACACACGTGAGTGATGTTGCACAAGGTCTTTCAGAGAGCTAAAGGAAATCATGGCTGAGATGTAATAGCCCCCGTTGTCCATTCTGCGTATCTTGTAGTGCTTGACTTCATCGCCTTTGTTTGGGTCAAAATCCCTGACAGATAACGAGTAGCTGCCTGCAATGGAAGATATAAAGAAATTATAAAGACAGCAGGACAAAACAAACACCAAGGCTTTTTAAAAACGTTTTAAAACTAGTTGTAGAATCATGTAATTACATAGAAGGCTGATTTTAGATCTCCAACACAGATTGTGTCTTTTAGATTTATACATGGTTGAGCTCATTTTGTAACCACACATGTTTCGCTGTGATGATAGAATAACAGCTCAAGGGATGGGCCGCTTTGAAAGCAAGCATCCATTTTAATTCAATACCAAAAGGCTTAATGATGTGTGTTTTGAGCATGACTCATTCAGACTGACTGCGTACCTGGGGTGGTCTCACTGTCCCGAATCAGAAAGGATCCTTGAGTATTTCCAGGGGCGAGCAGGAGCCTCATAGCATCGTTTCTAGAAATATTCCTAAAGAACCACCTGCAACATTAAAACACAGAGAGCTTGAGTCTATGATCTTACCACATCCTTAGTCTAGATTATATTTTTGGGGTTGTCATGGTGATGTGAGTTGGGTATGTGAGATATATTTCCTGTATGACTGACATACGGTTCTGTCTCTACTGTGTTCATGGCCACAAAGTTGAATGGGATGAAGCCCGTCTTTCCACTGGTTAGAGATTCGGCAAAATACCACTCCGGATCATCCCTAAGAGTAAAAAATGATTACATTATTACATTATATTGCTGAAAAAGTCTTTTGTTCATTATGAATTCAGTATTTCTTCATGCTTCATTAAGGTTATTTCAAGTGTCGTTATTACCAAGTCTTTCTTTAAGCATGGATCTGCAAAATCATTACAACACAAAAAGTTGTTAAAGCGCTAAAGAAAACTGTTGCTTACTTGTTCAGTATTTTGAGTTTATCCCCCTTCACAAATCCCAAGTCGCCATCATGGGCAGGTTCGTAGCTGTAAATGGCCACTGCCAGATTGTCGGCTATGGGATTTATAATCATACAGAGGAACAAGATATTTTAGAACATTTGTTTTTATTTACCACAAACCACAATGTCTTCACGCTGGAACTAAATGTTGTGTAAAAGAATGGATAAATGCATTATTTTGTACCTGGCAAGGGAGAAGTAGGCGACTGCGGTGAGGGGTAGGGAATCCGGTCATCTGTGTACTGATGAGAGAGCACAGGAGGGTACATTTTGAGATCATTTTTCTGAAAGACAAAGTGCACTGTATTGAATGAACTTTGAAATAACAAAAGACTTGTTATCATCGCTGTGTCATCAGATTTTTGTAAGCGCGTTGAAACGGCACAAATGTATTCACTAACACTGTAGATTATATTCACTTACTGGGTTGCATGCAGAGGGAGGGATGGGACAGTTGCAGTGCTCACAGATTTCATCTAAATTCTCAGTCCACTCAGCGTCTGAGTAGTCCGAACTGCAGTTACAGCCCATCTTTACTTAAGAGGAAGTTGTTGTCTAAAAGAGAAAAAGAAGAAGGTTTTTGAGATAAAAATATATAGTCTAAAACTGAAATATAGGGATGATTCTATAATTGGCTTGCAGTTTAGTTTAGTTTTAGTTAAGTCTTAGTCTTAATATGTAAAATTAAACTGAAACTTAGAGGAAGATTGTTTCCTTTCTAAATTGTAAACGTGTTGGTTTATTGGTTTACAGTGATCACCAGAACAAACTGCCTTTCTCAGCCTCACACTCCCTCCAGAGCACTCGTGTATCAGGGTCAGTGGGCTAATCGCGGCAGCCGCTGGTTCCAAAGACTGAGAGCCGTGAGAAAAATCTGAAGTGGACTGACCCGGCAGTAACAACCCTCCACACATTGCAAACCATATTGAACAAATCACAAGGGGATTACTTGGGCCACCACGTTTTTGTCATAATTAGCACTCAAAGTCAAGCAAACAAAGTCAGCATTTTCCATTTCCATTTTCTCTCTTCTTTTTAAGATTGACAGCCAGCACTTTTACAAACAAACCCTCTTTGTGGCAAAAGTATTGTGGGAAAGTACTCTAAAGTCAGTAAAGTAATAATGTGAAGCTTTAAAATACTATACCTAATTAGTAAAAAAAACACTTGCCACACCTGCCACACCTGCTTACATAAGTTATATAGACATAGATTTATTATTTTTTTTAATCTTCATACAGATATTCCTTGTGGTTCGTTTGATATAAATTCAAATCCATACTATTTTAAGTTATAGCAGTGAAATTAACAATAAAATAAAATCTTCCTTTATAATGTCCTCCATTCCAACTGTATTCTGTTCACTTACCTTTTAAATGTGATGTGATTTCCCTTTGTCCGGCCAGAAAACAGCTTTTTACTATTTGATTATATTGTCTGGTGAATTTTCATGCAGAGAGCTTAGGTGTGAAGATGTCATACTCCGCTCCTCTTATAACTCACTGTGTTTCTTCTCTGACACCAGCTCTGTCTGTAGGTGCAAAGCAGAGCCCCAGTGCTTCCTGTCGTTGAAAGGTTGAGGCTTGAGCTAGACAGGTGCTCAACATGCAGCTGTGTGTTCACATGGGAAACGTTATAGGCCCCATGTTCAGGAGGTCAGGGCACCTCTTTTCCCCATGTAGGTGTCTGCATGGTAAATTCCAATCCTATCATACGGTGTAGGAGACCATGGAAAGTAGGGGTGTGCTAAAATATAGAGATAATGAGATATTGTAATTTGGTGATACACTATTGTTATTGTGGGCTGCTGTATCAGTATATCACTATGAGTATTTTCTGGTACAATTTTGATGTTTGTTTAGAGAAAGAAAACTTGTTCATCCAATACATTTGACATATTCTCTCTTTTAATGGCTACAGCTGACTTATCCTCTAAACAGGTTAAGTTTTCTATGGTTAGGGTTAGGGTTAGGGTTAGGGTAACAAATAAACATTTATTGAAATGCATTTGGTTCTTAAAAATAATTTTCTATTGTAGAATATCATATACAATATATCGATAATCGCTTGTATCGTATGTGTTGAGTATTGTATTTAATTGTGCAATGCCAAGCCCTAATGGAAAGAACTATGTGGTAGTGAAGACGATTAGACCCTATAGCAACTGAAATTAGCATAAAGATGACATATTTAGCAGTTTAAATCTATTTTGATTGACGTGTGTTGTGGTTTCCACTTTGTGGCCAGTGGTCATTTGTAAATAAATGCTTTTCTTGGTTCAAACTTTCGAAACACTTGACAGAGTAGTCATGAATACAACACATACTTGAGGTCAAATGTGTTTTTATTCAGATCATAATCACCCATCTACTAATTGTTAAGACTTTTTCTACCCTTTAGCTGAATCTGCTGTGGACCACATTGTCTCATTTGTGGTGAAGACTTCTGCAACACAACATGCATGCAGGAAGTCAGTCCAAACATTACAGGAAGTGCACTGACATATTTACCACTTTGCCACAGAATATGTGTCATAATGTAACTCATCTGTGCAGTGAAGTCTGTTAAGTATGTCTAAGCATTTTAGAGTGGTAATAAGCTTATGCATTCAATGGTACTATTTTCAGAAGGAATTCCTCTCTTCCTGTTGACCTCGGTTATGGATACTTCCTTAAGTGGTTGGAAATCATATTCTGTTACGCAATCACAATGAGATCCTATCTGCTGCTTGAAGATGCAGGTGTACTCTGTCCCATTTAAAGTTTCTTGAGGCCAAACTTATATGGCTTTGATGTATGAGGATTATGCCATTTAAATGTGTTACACAAAGTACTACATATGTTATAAATATATGGCATGAGAGTAGATTCAGTAGAATTGGCTGAAGAGCAAATGTGTACAGAATACAACTGTCTTATTCTTTTGAAGCTGAGCAGGGTTCACTTATACATTCTTGTTTGATATTTGTTTACACATTCTTTTTACTCGTGAGATGTCAAGTCACATGAGGTCATCCATGTCCCAGAGTATGCTGCTTTATGATTGTTGGAATAGTGCTCTCATTTTTCACACCAGCCACACACTGCCAAGGCACATTCGGGGTCTTGTTTGACTAATTGTGTTCTGGTGGTGCTCATCCCTCTAGGGCCTCACTCATATGTTCAGATGCCCCACTGTACAAGCCAGAGGAAAAGGAAGACACTGCAGAGAAAGGTTTATCACTGAGGGTTAATAGCACTGACAACAGATGAATAAGGCTGGGCATGAGAATATAACGCATAGCTTAGTTTTTAAGTTGTTTTTAATATTTCTGACACAAAAGAAACACAAATAAAATAATATTAATGAAAACTCTGGATATGTAAAATCTGTTACAAAATGTTCTGTTAACTATGTTCTGAGTTGGCACAAAAATGGCAGCAGTCCACCCAATAATTTTTCTGATGGCATTATTTATGTATTTATTTCTGCAGTTTGGTCAGGGTTCAGGGTGGTATTTAAGTGGCGGCATTAGACAAAGCCTTATGTGTAGTGTCACAGCGCTGTAGAGATATTTTTGGTGCATGAAGCAGAGGTGTAATAATGACCTTCCATGGCCTGTGACTGTGGATGTCACCTCTATAAGGGAAAAGCACAAGTCATAAGACCACAGAGGAATGTAAGAGTATGTTTGCTTACTTAGTAGGGCTGCACAATTTTGAG
Source organism: Scartelaos histophorus (assembly GCA_000787155.1). Lineage (NCBI taxonomy): Eukaryota > Metazoa > Chordata > Actinopteri > Gobiiformes > Gobiidae > Scartelaos > Scartelaos histophorus. The sequence goes on along the minus strand of KN499486.1, from coordinate 29,913 downwards.
GGAAAACAATCTTTGCTGTTTTTCCTGTCAAATATTGAGATTTGAATATTTTTTAAAAGTAGGATTTTGTTTAGACTCAGTGTGCACATTATCATTGACTTTATTCATGTCTAATATTTTACATCTAATTTGTTCCCATGCGTTTCAGAACAGAACGGCAAGGTTTACTTTTACACAGACTGGATATTTTGTTATTTGCTGATTATTGTGCAGCCCTATTCCTTAATATCTCGAGAGAATACAATAATCTCAGCCTTAAAATATTACACATTGCTCATTGTGACATTTCAGTCTGGATTTGTGTATCTTTACAGAGGAAGGTGTTAGGAGAATTTTCATTATCTGGGTTTGCACACCCAGGCAAACAGGCTCTTAAAGTCACGTCTTTGCTCTCAAGACTACATCTGTCTGGGGGCCAGAGGAGCAGCTCTGGAGGAGGTGGTTTGTCCCGTGATAGGGCCACACACAGTCAGAGGATTAACACAAAGAGAAACGTCTGGAGTTGATGTTCATCTTGGTGAGACCAATGTGCTTGAGGGGGGTGGACAGGGCAAATGCAGCCTTCATGGGGATGTCACAGAGTAGGTCGGACTCCTCGCCACACTCTTCCAGCTCAAAGGTGGCGTCCTCCAGCATCTCCTTGTGCCTGTTACACACCTGCTCCACTTTGAGTCTGTGGATTTCACTGCGCAGACGAATGAGCTGTCGAGCCAGGCGGTTGTCCTGGAGCTGCATCTCTCTCTGAGCACAGGAGCAGAGAGTAAACGGTTAAATGTGTGCTCAGTGACCAGGTGTGTGTTCTCATAAATCACCCCAGTGTCATTTATTTCTTTTAGGAGTGGCATCACTGGAGGAAGTGGCAAAATATTTACATCCCAAAACACTGTAATTGCCTTTTGCATAAAAAGTATGTATTTGGTAAGTAATAAATCTGTATTTAATGCCCGTAAGAACATTGTATATTGACTTATTGACTAAACTTATTAATTCCTTAAACAGGCTGGTTAACTTTAACAACTTTAAGTTTTATTTATTACTAGCTTATAGAATAACTCACCAGCTCTTTCCTCAAAAACTCCAAAGCATCATCAATTGTATCAAATCCACAAATGTTTCGTACAACTAACTCTGAGTTTTCATTTCTCAAAATTGCGGGCACGGATACAGCTTGTTCCTCTGAGCAGTCAGCTGTATAGTTTTTCTTCCAGGGTCTGCTCTGTACGCGCTCCTGCCACTCCAGATAGGAGGGTCTGCGGGTCTGTAACTTTAACTTCTGAGTCAGAGCCTTTAAACTGTCCAAATCCTCTGGATCTCCCTCGGAGGAGGACGATTCACCTTCATTTTCTTTACAATCCATTGCAACGATTTCAGCAATTGCATTCGATCCTTTGCTTGTTTGACAGTTTGGCGAATAACGCGCAACAGGTCGTTCCCTCCTTTATAGGGAAGATAAGGAGCAGCAGCACTGGGCCATCCCACACGGGACAGGAGGAGGCTGGGCAATTTGTGACACTGTTATAATCCATCATTATATTTTTACCAACTTGTCAGCTGGATAATGATTAGATTTCATATTTTATTAATGAAAAAAATAATAAATCCTATAACTCGACCGCCATGTTGCACACCTTCATGGATGGATGGATGGATGGATTCATTTATCATTAAGCCAAATATTGTTTTAATTGCCCCTATGCTATTTTAAATATTATAGGACACAAAGGCTATGCAAATAACCTATTTATGCTAGACAATCAAGTGCTTTGGTGCAGAAGCTGCAGAACATTTGCGCTGCTAAATGCAAACTACAGTTTCTTTGAATGTGTCGCCATCTAGTGGAGAGGTGCAGACCGCCGCATCACCATCATGAAACAAACTGCGTGAGCTTCTGAGAATTGTTGCTCACAGGAAACGTGTACTTCCGTCTTTTGTTGCTTAAATGCAGTATAAGTGTAACTTGTCACTTAGTTGTGTATAGAAACAGTTGCTGCATAAGAGGTTAATACTGGAGGCAAACATGAAACTTGTCTATAATCAGGGTTACAGGATCTTAACAAAGCAGAGCTGCTCCAAAGTTCTTTCATTTTCATTTTGACTGTACTACATTTGCTTCTGTAAGGGTCCACCTGTTGTAGACTTCGACTCGTCCATTTTTTTTGCTTTCAAGTGGAACCTGATGGAGTTCTCTGAGCACATAAAAACAGCCAATGTGGAGGATGTAGTTCTCCGGCAGCCGCTGCACCCGCCGAGCAGAGGCGCACTGTGCATCACGGGACACCACCTCCTCTTCTCGGACAGAGAGGACCAAAGCTGCAGCCAGGTTCTACTACTGCTCCGGAACATCGATGCAGTGGAGAAAAGGTGAAAAGCCCCAAAAGTCCATAGCTTAATAAAGTAGCTCATTGCAGTATTTTTGCACGTGTAACTCCACTTGTGCCTATTCAAATGCATGTATAAATATTCATCCTTTTTCTTTAACCAGTGTGGAAAACCTTTTGGGCTATTCCAGTCTCTTTTCTTTTGTTGACCACGGCGAAAGGTTTGAAATCAGCTTGTGTTGTGTCGTGGCTTTTTGCAATGGTCATTTCTGTTGGCTCCATGCGACTTCACTGCTCAGGAAATTGGTCAACTCTTTGCTCAACTTGAATCTGATGCTGTATCACTGCAGTTAACATGCTATTTGCTCAAGCTTTGCCAAAATTGTTTAGTCTTCACTATAAATGGGGGGTCCCCTTGTATCAAACTGCTATTTCCTAGTCTGGAAGGTTTCACACTATGGAGTTAAGCTTATCTTATATTTACACTTATATTTCAAAGTGTTTTTATAACTCAAGAATATGGGCAATTTTTAGCTGTAACCTGGCCTGCTTGTCTCCATTTCTATAGGCTAGATGGGTTAAATGCCATACTGTGGAACATTTCTTAAGTTATACAATGCACTTTTAATGTATCATCTATATAATGCATTTTATTTAGATTAGTGAATAAACACCTAAGACATAGCCCACTTTTTACTTACATAAACTGAAATATATAAGAAATCTCACACAACACACTCTTTACACAACATGACAAAGTGGGTTTCTGGTAACGTGAAAGTAATAGACTATTCTGGGATGGATATGGGAATAAGTTCAGTTTCTTTTCTTGGTGTTTCGTTGTTTTTGAAGGTCATGCACAATCACAATCAAATGTAAAGATCTGCGTGTGATCCAGATTGATATCCCAGGCATGGAGCAGTGCCTCAACATCGCACACTCAATTGAGGTACAAATAATGATTTTTACGAATTTGTGTTCTCTTATGGTTAAGATCGCTTCTTTCTTTTATCCGGTTAGACCCTGTCCAGCCTCGACAGCGTGCCGGAGATGTATCCTTTCTTTTACAGACCTTCAGATCAGAGCCTGGATGGTCAGTGGGGACTTTCAACACCTGAACAATTCTACAGAGAAACAAAAGGGATTGTAAGAAGTCTAACATTTGTTCTATATTTAAAAGTAACATGTACTGCTTGACGGGCAACTTCTCCCACTGATAATGCTATACTGGCCTCATGGCAGGAAAACTGCAAGGAAACGGAAACTGAACAGGGGCGAAGGCTTGTGCTTTTTAATGTCCCCCTTTAGATATGTGTTTATTTTTCCATGACTTCAGTTTGGTCTCCTTACAGCTTGACTTGTACATACACTTCCTCAGGGAATATAAAGTCTCTAATCAACCTTGGGGTGACTATTGTTACATGTGTTTTAAAGAAACAACTTTCCCAGGCTTATTTTTGTCCCGTCATCATTAAAGAGGCTGGGCTTTGATTAGATGGTTGAACACAACATAACAAGTCTGCTCTGTAAATGTAACAGAAGTGCATAAAGATCCACTTTTATATATGAATGTTGTATAACTGGCTGTTCATCAATTGGAGATTTAACTTAGTTATAGAAGATGATTAAAATTATTCATTGACTTTCTTTATTTTCTGTTTTTTAGACCTCTCAGTGGAGATTGAGTACTGTGAACAGGGATTATTCAGTCTGCCCTTCTTACCCTGCATCGGTCATCGTCCCCAAATCTATAGATGATGAAACATTGAAGAAAGTGGCAAAATTCAGACAGGGGCGACGTTTTCCTGTCCTGTGCTACTATCATCATAAAAACGGAATGGTATGTTTTTTCACTTTAGTTGTTTATTTGATTTGATTTGATTTGATTTTTCACTGTAGGTTATAATGCGCTGCAGTCAGCCTTTGATAGGAGCCAATAGGAAACGCTGTATGGAAGATGAGCGCCTTCTACAGGCTGTGATTGGAAGTTCAGATAAGGGTTTCATCATTGACAGTCGTTCCAGTCAGCAGGCCCAGCAGGCTCGGATGACAGGGGGAGGATTTGAACCAAAGTCAACCTATAGCAGATGGAGGAGACTGCACAGACATATGGAGAAGTCAGTGCACCTTCATGCTTGACTTATTATTAGCAATTCACTAGTCATTAGTTCTCGAATATGTTTCTTTTCAGGGGTAAAGCACTGCAAGAAAGTCTTATTAAACTAGTGGAGGCCTGTGGAGATGAATCCCACAATATGGACCGTTGGCTTAGTAAACTTGAGAATTCCAAGTGGCTTTCCCATGTCCAAACTGCTCTGTCAACTGCTGGTCTGGTAGCCGAATGTGTTGAGAGGTATAGAATACAAGTGCAGAATGTTTACACAAATACAAATATACATTTAAAATGTTTTTGTACATGTATTTGCCGTTATTTAGAGTCTAATAAAAACAACAATAGGTTAAATTGCGGTGTACTGTATAATGAGTCAGTAAAGCCAAATGTCTTGATTTAACAACAGAGATGGCCATTCGGTTCTTGTTCATGGTTCTGAAGGAACAGATTCAACTTTGCTCATCAGCACATTGGCCCAACTCATTATGGACCCAAGATGTCGCACTTTGGATGGATTTCTGTGTCTGCTGGAGAGAGAGTGGGTGCAGGTGAGAAATATATTACCATTCATTAGTGAAATTAACATTGTATTTGTTTTTATAAATTGTTGTTTTCCATTTTTTTAGGCTGGGCATCCTTTCCAACAGCGATGTGTCCACTCAGCCTATTCTCATGCCCGCCTGCAGCAGGAGTCTCCAGTCTTCTTGCTGTTGTTGGACTGTGTGTGGCAGCTGTGGAGACAGTTCCCCCTGGCACTGGGTTTCTCTGAGGCTCTGTTATTGAAACTAGCAACAGAAGTGTACGCCTCTAACTATGGGTCCTTCCTGTGTAACACGGAACAGGAAAGGTTAGTGATTGTAAAAGTGATTGTAAAAAGAAATGAAAATGTTTATATATATATTTTTAAACAAAATTCCCAGGTATGCCCTGGGAGTTAAGGAGAAGACCTACTGTTTATTCCGTGCTCTCTTGAGACCAGTGGAGAGAGAGGTGTACACTAACCCCCTGTATGATCCTACTGATTTGGCAATTTGGCCCTCAGTTCACCCACAGTCTCTGCAGCTCTGGAGAGGTATATATGTTTGAGATATGTTCAATTAAATTATCTTGTATTGTATTGTGTTATGTATATTTTCCATAGGCTTTTTCCTTAGATGGACTCCACAGAATCGACATCTTGAAGAGGCTCAGGCGGAGATAAGAAACATGATAACTGAGTGGGGAAAGCTAGCACACCCAGCAGGTGCTGAAGCCCCATATGCTTAAAAAATTCCAATTGTTGCACTCAGTATTTCACTGTCCATCACATTTTATACAGAGTTGAATATTCACTTTTATAAATAAATTTTACAATGAGCTGATTGTCGTCATTATTTCTTAAAGTTATGTCAGTGTTCCCTCCAGTTGTCAGCAGTTGAACTGAATTTTAAACACCAAATTTTATTTAGCTTGAAGAAACATTCACCACAAAATGTGTGAATACTTGAGTTTTCCCTTTTCACCTGCATTTCTATAGCTTTATTTTTTAATGCATTTGTATTCATCCCAATGAGTCAGATTCTTATGATTTTATTTTTTTTTTGCTAGTGAACAATGTAATATACAGTCCAAAAAACAATATAACTCATTCAACTAATTAGCACATGTAGGGCAGTATGCAAACGCACAGCTCTTGCAGATATATTTCGTTTACAGTCCTTCTTTGGCAGACTGAACTGACATCTCTTCCTCTTGCCCCAGCTGGGGAAGAGGCTGTAGCAGGTGGATCCTCAGGTTGATCAGGAGTTCCTGCACTCTGTATAGCTTTGACAACTGCTGCAGAAGCTTCTGTGCGGGGGACATGCTTCCTTCTTTCAGTGAGTGGACTTAAAAGTGCCTTTCCTAGCTGCTCCAGGAACACCTCCCTCTTGTTCTGCTTAAGAGGCATCCAGGTTGGGTTGATCTCTCTCCAAATCAAAGTCATTGTAGGAGGAAACATCAATGATGTTGTGGAATATGAGTCATTTTGACACTTTTGGGTCATTTTGACTCGAAGATGACCTTTGTACCTTTTTTGTACAGCATGCATGATATGAATAAAGGCAAATATTCACTAAAGTTTGGGTCAATCAATGAAAAGTCATAAAATTTCAAGTAAAAAAATTACCGTTAAGGTGATTTTTTATTATTATTTTTTTAACACAGTGGCAGGTCATTTTGACCCGAGGACAACAAGAGGGATATATATATTTTTGCCCTTTCGCAAAAATGTATCAGGTGGGTAAGTGACACACCTCCCAGTCCTGTTAAGCTCAGCTAAACACTCTCCACAATACAAATCCCTGTACGCAGCAAGTCTGTGTTTTCACATAGAGCTGTGAGCAGGAGACTGGGGTTCTGGCTGATCTAACTTTGAGCCATGGCACATGGAATTATGTTACACATTGGACTCATGTTTTCATTTAGTAATGTGTGAGCATAGACAATGAGGATTTAAATACATCTAACTTTGACAACCAAAGGAAATCTATTACTCAGGAAAAAGGAATTGTGAGGAAGTAGGAAGTAACTTCAATTCTGGGATTGGATTCAAAGTGTTTGGGGTAGAGATAATACAGGTATGTTTCAGTGTTCAAAGTCTTGTAGTAATATGTTTCACCAACATTTATTTCTTGTTCTTTGGTTTGTAAATTGAGATGCAGCGCTGTGTGCATGCCTGTGTGTCCACCATCCCGGGCCACTTACCATGGGGGCGATGCGCTCTCAGCAGGAGCCAGAATTTGTTGAATTTAGGCCGGGTCTCCAGGCAGATGAGCAGCTGGAGACAGCTGGAGAACAGCAGTGTGCCCTCTTCTCAGGAAAAGCCTCGAATTCTGATTACAGGTAACAAGTATTAACTCTCTGTGTTAATGTTTAAATTATGTTTGTTTATTAATGCGCAAATTGTCTGTATTGTGATAACTTATTGAAAAGAATACCATATACTACATTACTACAGCCTGCCGTTTCAGGCCCTCACAGGGTCATTACAATAGGCAGTGTTCAGACAGAACTGGATATAAAAGGGCTAAAGAAAGACAGTGTGGAGAATAATAGGCTGCTCTCACGTTTTTGAGAGGAACAATGCTTTGGAACACAGAAGTCCTTTCAATTTAAGCAAACAGTATACCTACCAGCACACACATACAAACACCAGATCCATTTTAAGTGAAGTTTTTGAAGTACTTTGCTTAAGGACATAACAACACTTGACAATAAAGCTTTTGCTACTCTTCAGTGGTCACTCATTTCATCAATAACCAGACCAGACCTTTCTTAGCATTCAGGAGCTGACAAAATAGTATGGGATAAATGATCAGTGATAGCAGATTGGTAATATGTGTCGGTCTTATTCTAACATTGAGATTGGACCCTCAAAACCCGCTTAGAATCTCAATTGAAAGGAAGATGGCTGAAAAGTTGTGTGAGAAGATGCTGGGGACGGTACATGGGAATAAAGCAGCAACTATGTTGTTCTTTAAAATGTTGTTTTTAATAAATGTAACTCCTCACTGTTTTTATGTTATGTTATATGTTTGTCTTGTTTTCTTTTGTTGGATTTTTTTGGGTGAAAACTTTAGTAAACGTGCACAACTTTTCTGGAGAAGGATGTGTCTTTGTTTGTCGCCATGGCAATGTCATTTCTTACATTCTAGTCCCAATGTTTTACTGTGGCCACAGTATGGCTAATTATATACCTTGGAAATACATTGAAAAAAAAAAATAGCGGTATTGTGGCCAGGTGGCTTTTCCTGCTTGTGTCCACGGAGATAGCTTAGCTATGTTTAATGTCATAATCTGGAACATTCCAGTCAACTTTTGATAAAACTTTGTTTTTTGTTGTAGGTGGTCTGGGGCAGTTGGGTGTGGGGCTTGCGGAGATGCTAAGGTAACAGAAATAAACATTTAAACAACTGTAAACAAATGTTTTTTTCCTTCAAATGTATTCAATAACTACTCATTTATTTAAAGGAAACAGTACGGGACAGATAATGTGATTCTATCAGATATTAAGAAGCCACCACCCGATGTATTTCGTAGCGGTATGGCCGTGTTTAACATTTTCTGTTTAAACCTCCATTTCATTTTAAGCCCTCATTCCATTTTTCTAACAGGCCCATTTGTATATGCTGATGTTCTGGACTACAAGCATCTTAGAGAACTGATTATAAATAACCAAATCACTTGGCTGGTTCATTATAGTGCTCTGCTTAGTGCTGTAGGCGAGGCAAATGTGGCATTGGCTCGCAAAATAAACATTACAGGTCTGTATAGGTAACATTTAACATCTAAGAGGTTTAATATTTATTCATCTAACTACATATCTGACTCTTATAGGCCTTCATAATGTGTTGGACTTGGCTCTTGAGAACTGCCTTCGCCTCTTTGTTCCCAGTACCATAGGAGCCTTTGGTCCTTCTTCACCCAGAGACCCAGTTCCTGATCTTTGTGTCCAAAGACCTCGAACAATCTATGGGGTCTCCAAAGTGCATGGAGAACTAATGGGAGAGGTAGGTCTTTCTTTGCAAATAGAAGATTACTTTTTTCTGTCTTAACCAATTTTCTATCTATACTTAGTATCTGCATCATAAACATGGCTTGGACTTTCGCTGCCTGCGTTATCCAGGTGTAATATCTGTTAATACACCACCTGGTGGAGGCACAACTGGTAATTTTAGATCTAGGCCTACGTATTTCGTTAATTCATTGAGTGTTAACTAGAGCAAGATTTTAAAAATAGATTCTTTGTTTCCAGATTATGCAGTTCAGATCTTTCATGACGCTCTTAGTACAGGTCACCACGAGTGTTACCTTCGTCCAGACACTCGCCTTCCAATGATGCATATCTCAGATTGTCATCGAGCTACTGTGGAGTTCATGCAGGCTCCTGAGTGCCAGCTTTCTTTACGTACATATAACATTGCAGCAATGAGCTTCACTCCAGAAGAAGTGGCACAGGAAATACGTAAGCATCTCCCTCAACTCAAAGTCACCTACAGTCCCGATTCTGTACGCCAGACTATTGGTATGTAACTGAAATACTTTTGTGTTTTTTTGTTGTGTTTTTGCAATAATAACTTATTTATTTGAAAATGACCATTTTCCATATTACAGCTGACAGCTGGCCAGTGAGATTTGATGACTCAAATGCAAGGAGAGACTGGGGATGGGCACCAGCCTTTGGATTAGAGGAGCTTGTATCAGATATGCTACATACAATTCGGAACAAAAGGACCAATGAAGGATTAATTGCAAACTCATTGTAAAATAATTTAATGAACCTCTCATAAAAGATTTTACAAAAATGTGTCTACAAAACAAAAAATAGTGAGAAAATAGCCTTTATGCAATTTTACTGTAAACATGATTTTTCAGGGAACTGTATATTTTAATTTGTAATTTTTGTAATCATATATTTTATTTACATAAAGATATTTTTCACTGTAAGATTTTTTCCCCCTTAAATAATACAATAATGTCATAGACCAGTCTTTACAACATAATCTACAAAATAATTAGTACTTACTATGATTAGTAACATTCTACATTTAAATCCAGTCAATCTAGCCTATTCTTTAATGTTTTGCTGCCAGTGTGATTTTATATTATTTGTATTAACAAATACATATTTACATTATTATAACCAGAGTCAGGTACTGAGTTGTGTGTAGTTTTAATTTCCAACAAAACCATAGGCTACTAATTAACCTGTGTATTTATTTTTTATCTATTCATCTGATGCGGAGCCTGTTGTGTTGTGATTGTTATAGTAATGTAATTAGTCTGACAATAAATACCTAATTTTTCAATGTGAACATTTACTGTCTTCCTAAACAGCTTGAATAAACTCATCTATCATCCTTGATTCTTTTATTGTCTAGTTGTAACAATGAAGCCCACAGGGAGAAGCAAACAAAATTAGAGAATGACATATGGTTGGTTACTTTTTTCGACATAGCCCACGTCCTGCAATACGGGCTGCGATGCCATCATTAAGTCGACGCAGTACATGTTGCTGTCTGTAGAGGGCGCACTGTCCAGCCTCGTTCTGTCGGCCGGAGCCTCACGTCCCTCAGCCCGTCTGATATCAACTCTTCACCACAATGGACGCGGGATTTTTCCGCGTAAGATTTTTACATTTTCAGCAGTATTAGACTTTGTGCTCCTCTTGTTTCGCCGCGTTGTGTTGATTTTAAACTTGCTTGATATTTAAGTGCAGGCCAATTGTACTCCATATTAAATGAGGATGTAGCATGCTGCTAACGCTGTTTGCTAAATGTAGTATTTTCATTTGAAGTCTCGCGTTTTGTCCATTCATATAGTGTCGTATGTGTTGCCGCCTTATCGAATGTTGTTTGGTTTATTACATAGGAGTATATTCCAGCGAACAGGCGAGTGAGATTAGCACATCTTTGCTAACGTGTTAGCTCAACTAAAGATGGCGCCGGGGCGGCGCTTCGCTGCTGTCTCCATGAGCTAGTCACGATCGACCATTATTTCTTTGACTATCTATCTTTAGCTAAACCACAGTTGCACAAAACGCAACTTTCATCAAAGTAATTTCACAGACATGGGCTTTAACGTGGGCATCAACTTTGTTGATGTGAATACCCGGTTTACATTTCTTGTTCTTGTTTGTACTCAGTTGCGCCATGATGTTAAACTATTTGGGTTAATGTATCATCATTTTATCATTGCATCACGTGTTACTAGTAACATGAATAGTATAAGTTGTAGGCTTGTGGAATTATTCGAATCTATAAGTGATTCAGTTTGCTCTATTCAATACAAAAAAGTATCAAAAATGTAATTAATAAACTTACAATTAATAAATAAATAAGCACTTTACAGTTCTACATATATATTAAAGCAAATGTATTACAAAACATAACATAATTAAAATATATAATGTTTTTACATTCACTACATGTTAATTGAAATAATTATTTAAGTTATGAGGCAAATAAATGTTATTATAATTTTTGTCATTTGTGAAATTTCCTTTCAGGGCACAAGTGCTGAGCAAGATAATCGTTTCAGTAACAAGCACAAGAAGCTCCTGAAGCAACTGAAATTTGCAGAATGTCTCGACAAGAAGGTACAGCGGTTACAGTCCCTCTTTTGTTAATGACAAACATGCAAGCTATTTAGTAAGTAACTATGATTTTCCTCAAAAGGTGGACATGACCAAGGTCAACCTAGAAGTCATCAAACCTTGGATTACCCATCAAGTGACTGAAATTCTGGGCTTTGAAGATGATGTCGTCATTGAGTTTATATTTAATCAACTTGAGGAGAAGGTAATGTCAGGTTTCATTTTCGTTTGTTTTGAAAAGTTCTGATGTAGAAAGCATTGTTAGTCAATTAAAGTTGGCTATACAGATAATGCACATCCTACTCAGATTAAATTTGGAGACTAAATTAACAGTGGGTAAAACTAATTACTTAAGTAGACCTGTTTTTTGTCATACAAAGTGCCTTTATGCAGCAGTCTTCTAATGATGATGTGATTTATGATTTAAAAGGCCTGAACCAATATGGATGTTATTCCTTGCTTCAGAAGTATAGCACCAACACCTAATTAGCTCTCTCCTGAGCCCAAAGTCTCTGAGCCCAACTCTCCCTTCATGATGCAGTGTGTGGTTTTGAGGTGAGTTGTGTATAGGGATTACCAGTACCATGTCAGTCAAAGACAGGCCATGAATGATGTTTTCATATTCCCTTCAGTTTCATTGCATCAAGCAAAGCCTTTTTAGATTAGCAAGTTTCGACAACTTCTAACTGCAGAAAAGTTAGAGAGCATCATAGAGCCAAGCTGAAACCATTATTTTGATGTAAATCTTTGACCTGAAGACTAGTTGTGCCTATTTTTAAATGGACTTTAAGCACAGGAATTTATCTCTTTATCTCAATTGTGCGTTATTGTACATGCTTAATATTTAAGATGACAATGTTGTATTCAGCTTGGTTTTAAGTATACATTTCATCCAATAAAGAATAGGACAAAAGTTACTGATTAAGAAAACTTGATTCTGTGGAGTAGTGTGTCCGTGCCTCATACCCTTAGGTTTTTTTACTTTTGCATTTTGTAACATGTTTTCCTTTGAAATGTGCCCACTGGCAGTTGCACATTTAAAATTTTAGATCTCCCCAACTACACTCACTGGCAAGTAAAGATTTTTAAGTATACTGTATTATATCTACTTTCATTTGTATATTTCTTATACCAGTAACATCAGTGTTGAAATTGAGTTAATGCTACTTTTATATTGTAGTGCACATGAAATGGAAGGTTTTTTTTTTTTTAGTTTAGGTCTTTTTAGTTGTTGAATATAATCTCTTGTGTAACTGTTTACTCATTATTGCTTGTTCGTCTCTTGCAATTTAGATAAATGATATAACAATAAGCTCATGGTGGTTGAGTCTCAAGCGATAGGGAGGCGGAAGCAAACCAAGGGAGCTCCATGCCCGCTGATCCCACGGGACTCACTGAAGACACCGGATCTGTTCTTGCAGTGTTGGGTTTTAATGCACTCTGTATTGTGGCTATTTGTTTAACTGCTACAGTGTAGGCTGTGGGGAGACGGGTAAAATGGGTGGGTAATTGATTAGAATTAAGGGTTAATTTTGGGATTGTCAATAGTACCAAAACACTGGTAGAATACTTATTTAAATGTAATCAACTTGTAACTGCATGATATTTTGTTTCTAGATAAAATGTCTCCCTACAGGTAGCGTACATAGATTTCATAGAGCTTGTGATCAATGCAATATTTTTCACATTTTTATTTTGTTTGGATTAAGGGTGGGGAAGAGACATGTCTGTAATTATGACTGTAAATATTTCTACCTATGCAGACATTATTTATTGAATACTTAGTCAGGGCTGGGTAGCCAGTCCACTATAATGGGCTCTACCCTTTCAGTATTTTATTCCACTAACTTTAATGAGTGTACTGTCTTTTCTGTCCTCCATCTATATGTTACAGCACCCTGATGCCAAAATGATGCAGATCAACCTAACAGGGTTCCTGAATGGGAAGAATGCGCGAGAGTTTATGAAGGACTTATGGCCCCTGCTGCTTAGTGCCCAGGAAAACATTGCTGGCATCCCTTCTGCTTTTCTAGAACAAAAGAAAGAAGAAATTAGACTGAGACAGGTAAAAGAAAACCAAAGAACTGTATGTATTTTATTTTGAATTCCAAATTAAGTTCATTTTAAATGTTATGTCTTCTATAGCTGGAACAGGAGAAGCTTGCTTCTCTAAAGAAGGGAGATGAAGATAGAAAAGAAAAAGACAGGGCGCAGTCAAGGAGCCCAAGGAGGTAAATGATCAAAACAGTTTATTATTAATGTTACCTCTTTTAAATCTGACCGATTATTTATCTTGATTTGTGTAGGAGGAAAACAAGATCCCCATCACCTCGACGAAGATCTCCAGTGAAGCGGGACAGGAAGCGCAGCCCATCACGCTCACCAAGACCTAGACACAGTCCTGCACCTGCTGCCTCTCCTCCCCAATCCATGTCCACTAAAGCCCTGGACCCAGAGCCAGACACATCTGGAGGTCTACCAGAACCTGTTATTCAAGAAGCCTCTTCCACAAGGTTAGAAAAATAGAGTGTAATCAATGTATGACAAACTTCTATCCCAAAAATGCAAGTACAGTAATGTTTTCTTACATCTGTCATAGTGATGCAACTATCGAGGTTGTGAAAGCAGACTCTGTGACTGATGCTAAGGAACCATCTCCTGAGAAGACTCAAAAGAAAGAAGAACGACCAAAGTCTCGTGAAAGGGAGAAGGATGGAAGGAGGGACAGACCGCACCACCGCTCCCGTTCTCATTCTCGTTCACGGAGACGCAGATCCCGTTCCAGGTATGTTTACTAACCTTTATTTTTATAAGTAAGTATCTCATGACCTTCCTGATCTGTTCTTCTCTACATTACAAAATGTATCATTCCATTGCAGGTCTTTTTCTCCTCGTAGAAGGCAGAGCCCCAGAAGAAGACTCTCCCCTCGTCGAAGAAGCCCACCCAGACGTGGGCCCACCAGCTCTAGACACAGACATAGGCGTTCTCCTGTTCGAAGGTTATACATTGGTGTATCTTTTTTATATTCTACAAAATAAACTTCTCTGAACATGGAGTCACTTATGCTTAATTTTACAGGAGGCGCTCTCGATCTCCTTCATCATCTGGCAGCAGTTCATCTGGTTCTCCAAGAAAAGCAATGAGAAAAAGAGTATCAAGTTCATCACCACGAAAACTGTTGCATCACACAGGCAAGTCCATGAGCCCTGCTGCAAAAGACCAAAGAGCTTCATCTCCAATGAGGAGACGAGCTCGTGGCTCCATGTCTCCCCCCAGGTCCTCTGGTAAGACATCGTCTCCATAGTCATGGTTATGCTCATATGTACTCTCAGCATTTAGGTTATTAAATATTTGATTTCAGGTTTTAAGCCAGGTACACGTGGTGATTCTCCTGATAATGCCAAGCCCAGACAATCTGAAGCTTCTGAATCAGGTCACCTTTTTATTAATTTTTGGTTTTTGGGAAAATAAGTAATAAATAAATAAATAAATAAAATGTTTTAATTCATTTTTAGAAGATGATAAAAATGACAAGGGAGCAACTGCAGATTCAGTTCAACAGCGGCGCCAATATCGCAGACAGAATCGTCAGTCATCCTCAGGTAATTTAAGAGCCATTGTTTTAGAGTCTATTTTACCATATACATGCTCCCTGTGCATTCATGATGATGCACTTCAGATACAGGGTCATCGTCATCTGAAGATGAGAGTCCAAAGAGGCCCACAGCCAGACCTACTGCTCGAAATGGTGATGTAAGAAAAAGACGAAGCCATACACCATCTCCACGAAGGCGGCATCGAGATCCCTCACCAAGGTCTGTATAAACAACTATGCTGTTAATTTTGTTCTTCAATATTGAGAAAAATAGTAAAATGTTTTTATTTCTTATAGAAAAAGACGTTCTCTATCCCCCGCTGGACGTCGGCGCCGCACCCCTTCTCCACCCAGACGCAGAAGGTCTCAGTCTCCCAGACGAAGGTATATACAATCATAATTTTGTTTTTTTAACAGATTCATTACTATAACATAAATGTTTTTGTTTTTTTTAATTTGACATTTATTTGATTTCTAGATCACCTTCTCCCCCTCCCAGAAGACGATCTCCTTCTCCTAGACGTTACTCTCCTCCTATTCAGCGTCGCTATAGCCCATCACCATTGCCACCTCAAAAAAGAAAATTGTCCAGTTCTCCAAGACGCCCTTCTCCGGCGCCCAAGCGCAGACTTTCAAGGTCACCCAAGCGAAGGGGCTCTCCAGCTCAAAGACGTCGTACTCCTCCCTCCTCCACTTCGCCACCTAGACACAGGAGGAGCCCAGCACACCTGTCAGCTCGATCAAAAAGGGATAGCCGTCCATCTCCATCTCCAGCTAATCGTGGGCGAAATCTTAGAGGTTCTGCCAGTCCTCGGGGCCGTTTTGAAACCTCTCCACCCAGCTATCGAAAACAGAGGTCTCCAAATAACAAAGCAATTCGAAGAGTCTCCCGAACCCCAGAGCCACGTAGTGGTCAGAGGTATGAGAGATTTCACTTGGCAAATCTTGTGTAATTTAACCCTTTTTTTTACAAGATGATTTTATCCCAAACAGAGCTTCCATGAGCCCACAGCCTGTTAGAAGAGTCTCCTCAAGATCTCGGTCCATTTCTCCTCCACCAACTGCTGCGAAACGACCTGCACTCATGTCTGCTTCCCCATCTCCTTCACGCTCTGCAAGTGCTTCTCCACCACCAGCTAAGAAGGCCAGCAGCGGATCTGCTAGTCAGTCCCCAAGCAAGGTAAATGGGATGTTTGGGATAAGATTTATTTTGTCCTGGATATTATTTTTCAATTTTTTTGTTAATTACATTTACAGAATTCAGATGTCGAAGCTGCTGGAAAGAAGAAGAAAAAGAAGAAGGAGAAGAAACATAAGAAAGACAAGAAACACAAGAAGCATAAGAAGCATAAGAAGGAGAAGGCAGCGGCAGCTGCTGCAGATGGACAAGAGAATCAAGGTGCAGAGGAGGATGTCGATTCACGAAAGGTTAATGTTATACTTGTAGGAACAAATGTCAAATAGCATAGTATAATAATCTCTTATGATTTTTTTTTTCAGGAATCGGAGAGTGAAGTAGAAGATAGCCTGGATGACTTGGAGAAACATTTGAGGGAGAAGGCGCTAAGGTCAATGAGAAAAGCCCAGAGTTCTCCATCCCAAATGTCCTGAAAATACTGTTGTGTGACCCACCTTCTGTGATTTGTCTTCAAACTCATGTTTAGAATGTACAGACTTGGAGGATTTGTTTTCTTATTACGGTTTAGTTACAGGCTAAATAGTTTTCATTATAAAGTTGATTCCATTTGTTAATGATCCTAACTTAAATGTTTTTAAGCAGTTATGCAGAATATTGGTTTGAGTTGGTGGTTTTCACAATTTGCTACAACATCTGATGACCTACATGATGGTTTCAAATGTGCATGAACTTTTTGCTATAACCAGCTCTCAATAGTACAAATTGCATTTTCATATGGTGTTCAGAGGTGTTTGACATTGTTTAGCCTGCTGATATGGAAGTAGTCCTGTTAAATCACATGCAGAGAATGGAACGTTATTTCTTTTCTTTTTTTTTTTTTTAAATTGTAATAATTTGAGATGTACACATGGCTCTGTGAGACTGCTCTAATTTTTGTTAAGTACTTGGCTCTTGTCATCCTTTCTGAATTAAAAGTTTTTATAGAAATTGTTTTCGGTGTGCTATAATGCATTATATAATGTAATCTCAGAGTATATCGAACTACATTGGGACAGTGTGGTTTGCTAGGGAGAGACTTTTGTCCATTTGATTTTAACAGATACAACAAAATATATTAAGTTATCTTGTTAAGAAACGTTAGGATTATATGGTATAATGTTAAAAAATAAATGTTAAAACTGAAATTGAAAGTACAACAACGTGCGCATCTTTTTGAAGGTGGTTTCTGGCCTTTCACATCCTCCTCCCACATTTTTGTGTTGCTTTGCTGCTGGTGACATCACATCGCAGATATTCCCGTTGTTTCTCGGTCCCGTCCTCCTCATCTCCGCTCATCCCGTAGCCCAGGACCTCCTCCTCTGTTATGTCTTTGTAGATAAAGTCAAGTTAAAGCAGCACTGTGGTGTTTACGGGACTGTGTCCTGGTCATTGTGCGTGTTGTGCCACAGCGCGGAGCAGCCCAAGTGAGAGAAGAGCGCCGACTGGACTTCGTTGCGGAAAATAGGGTTGGCTGAGAAAAGGACTAAAACTAGCGGGCGTGGTAGCGAGAAGAAGTCATCGTAGTTGGGAGAACTGTACGCAACAGCAATAATGTCGCTTTCTGTGCCTCAAAACGGAGTAAAAGGGGACAGTGAACCCGTAATTGAGCTATTTGTGAAGGTAAGACGACATGGCCAATCGCATATTGATCAAGTTAGATATTTAAGGAAATGTTTGTACTTCTTCATTGGGTGACATTAAATGTTATGGGAATATTCATTTTACAAGATATTTTAATTTTTTTTTTTATATTTTGGTCTAGCAGAAATGACAAAGCTAGCAGTAGTGTCCACTCCGCGTGGTTTGGCACTCCGAGGGAAATATCCTAAAGGGCTACAGGAGATAAGACGGTCGTCGCTTAGAAAAGTAAACATTTAGTTTTATAAGCCGTACAAATGATCACGAACTTGAAAATGAATGGATCTGTCCGATATGGGACTGGGTGGATGCAGCATTGCCCCTTCGCCTCGCCTTAGGAGAGGCATGGGGAGAGCATACCACACCATGCTTGGGCTGAGGATGGGCGCTTGAAGGGGACAAAAGAAACCTTTTGTATTTAATCTTGAAACTATTTTAGAACACCGTTATATTGATATGTGTCATGCGTATGTATAATTTTGGATAATAGCAAAAGATTGCACAATATAAGAACACATTACGCGCCTTCTTTGTATGTTTTTTATTTATTATTGTGTATGTTGTAATTGTTGTAGGCCTTCCCCAGTTGTACTTTACTGCCACTACATTCATTACAACAGCATTGAAATGTCTGCAGTGGGAGGCTGCTGCTGATGGCTCAGGGTGGAGGGTTGTGAATGGCTGTTTTCCTTTTCTTTTGCCTGTTGCAAGGCGGGAAAGCACCAACTGGAAGAAAAAGGGGGAGTATGAGCCTGGAACACAGGGGACAGGGCAGAGGGAGGAGTCTGGGGGTCTTGAATTGAGGGAGCATTGAATATATTGCATTGCACAAGGGCAGAAATGACCCAACATAACACAGCTGAACAGTTTTCATTTTTTTATTTTTTATTTTTTTTTACTACTATTGGTTTATGTTTTTATTTTCCACTGTCCATGTTTGTAAAGTTTTAGTGGCATCTATTTTCACAAGTAACAGACAAGTAAAAGCTAAACAATTTCATTTCATTTCTGTTTTAATAGGTTGGGTTACATCATTTTGGACCTTGAAAGTTTTCTCCTGATCTGGCATTTTCTTTCCTTCCCACCCCTCCCCAACAGGGAGTTGGTTACAGTAGGTTTCTACTTGTGCTAGGAAAAATGACACAGCAGCCTATTGCCTCCTGCTCTGTCAGTCTCTTATGACACTTGTAGCAGTTTGTGACACATGCACATCCATTATTGATGGCCTTGTTGGTGCTAGTGTGCATTAAACACTGTGGAGCAGACAATGGAAGGCATGCAGGTTGCCATAGGCACAATACTGTGAGCGGGGCCTCTGGGAACAGCTGATAACAAACTGTGTGTTCCCTCACACACAGCGCCATGTCAGATCTGTTAGGACACTGCTACATTCAAAGCAAGCACTTCGACAAAATGACTTAAAGGACCACTGCACACATGTTCAAAGCTGTTAGGTGGCGTCCCAGATCTTTTGCTGACCTAGCTCGTATTGTATTTATTTTGTGTTTATGTCAACATTGTCATATTGCTATAGGGACACTTTATTGCTGGGCTGGCTCTGTGGGTGTGTAAGTAACATTGGTTATCCTTCACATTTATTGCTGTCAGTTGCAAATGAAGCTGCCATAATAGTATTGTAAGTGCGGAAACCTTTGACCTCATCATATTGCAGCACATTAGGTAATGTTAAACACTGAAACTAGATTTAGTCAATACTAGTATGCCTTGTTATGTGATGAATGAATTAGTAGTAATGTATATTTATCTCATTAATGACTCAAGTAATGCTGCATATGGCTTGTTTATGCACTATTTTCTGTGTAGTTCCCTCATGAACCAAAGAGACCCCCCAAAAAAGGGTGGACTTTATCAGTTCTTGTGCTTGCCAAGGTCGCACTGTGCTTGTGAAGCCTTCTGCTGCCTGCATACTTCATATGCTCACCAGTAGCTTAACAGCACCAGGAAACTCAGTGGAACAACATTTCTTTCATGTTTCATCATTAAGCTTATGTTCTGGATTTACCCATTATAAAGCTGTGATCTTAATACATTCTCATGCTCATTATTGCTTACACTAAAATTCCCTGCTGCGTTTGGAGTTTGTCATGGAAAGGGCTTTCTGTGCACTGTACATTACATTTGTTATCTACTGTTACATGTGACAATCAGACTTGTGCCTTGTGATGTCCCAGTTTTATGAAAACGGTCATCTAATCTCAGTGATTGCCATGCTGTATGTATAAGTCAACTCATTCTTGATTAAAATTTTCCAGGCTGTTTTAACTTTGAAATAAACATTTTTCTCTTGGTGTTTACTCTATTCTAGATGGTCACAGTGAAGTTGTCCTTTTTTATAGAAAAATCAATAGAGCAGTTTAGCCAGTAGTCAGCATCATGAGTTTGGGGGCAAAGATTAATAACTCTTTTACTCTGCTTTGCTGTTGTTGCAGTTTGCTGTCATTTTTGCTCTAGTGAAAACAAGGCCATAACTAGATGAGTCTTTGTACTAAAACAGTATTAATTTTATGCACTGTGGCATTTACAGTGACCAACAAAAGTTGAGCCAGAAAGACTTTTCTCTTGATTCTTTATTCTGGAGCAAACACAAGGACTTTAAAACACCCTGTCAACTATCTTATCTCTAATTACCAAACCAAAACGCAGTATGATTATGTGTGATATCACATCCCTAGTCATTGCATGCATTACATGCATTAAAAGGGCTTTCAGCACCAAAACTTAACAAAAACTTACTTTGCTTGCTTTGTTGTACAATATAGGCATTTGCCAATCATTTTTACACTACTTTTAACATCTAAATGCCAACACTTAGACCATATAGCAATTTAGTGCTAAAGGGTTATTATGAAGTTGCTCCCTCAATTGTGTGCCAAAAGAAGAATACACAAATGGTTCTGACTCTTCAGGTTGTTTTCACAGCTTAGAGTTTTACAAGCTCTGCATTTGTTATTGCCTTTCATTGACCTCAGGTTAATTCAAAAAGAGCTAAAGCACTTGAGTAATGATAGAGATCAAACATTATCTACTACTTTCAAGACGTAGATCTTCCAGTGCATCATTCTTTGGATGATAACTCAACTAGTTCTGAAACAGCTGGAAATGAAGACCTCCCAACATGTCTTTAAAGCCCTGACCTCTATTCTGCTTTACTCTCTGTACTAGCAAGGACCACGCCACAACAATTTAATACTATAAAAGTATTTAGTGATGATGGATAGATTTGATGGCAGGTAGGAGAGTCTGGATGGGTGCCCTGTTTCAGGTGGTCAGCCCTGCTGATTCAGGACCATCCCTCCTTTGTAGATGATCGAATTCGAGAGAGAGGAGACAGACGGTCGGAATAGGCCTGTATAAAAACGGCTTCTGGGTAATTGATGGTGTGGTTGAGCTGAGCAGTGGTTTGCTGGAGAGGAGCAAGGAGAGGTTAAGGCATGGTATTGCTCCTTAATCTCAGTCAATCATATTAATTCCACTTAATTAGATCCTAATTTTAGTGTGACTTGTTAAGAAAAAGGTCAATAATCCCTTATCAAGTCACAGGCATGTAGAGTGCATCAATGTGAATGGTTCCTGATTTCTGTGATAAAACAGAGCAGCAGGAACAGACCGGCTGATGTAATATGTTGAAATAAGTGGGTGGTTGAGTTGGCATGAGTTTGTACTGTCTGGGATGAGAGTAGTACTTCTACAGTGGAGAGGATCGGATGCAGGGCAAAGGCTATGGAGCTCATAATGGCATTTAGACCTTTAGTTTTCACAAGGAGCTGTATCTTAGCTGCTTTGTTGAAGCTCCAGCACAGAAGGCCTATGTCTAAGACTTTCCACAAGTGATGTCAGCCTGACTCATAAGGTTTCAATCCTTGATTCCCATACACGTCAGTCTGATTTCTGATGAACAACAACAATTTGTTGCTATAATGTTTGAGATTTTGGTTATTTTCAGATTGTAAAAAAAAAAAAAAAAAATCGCATTACAAATGTGGGGGAAAAATGCAGTTTTTTTGTATTCATTTTTTCAAATTATTTTCTATAAATGGCAAAAGGGAAAAATTCATAAACTTGAAATGGAATAGAGATATATTAGTATTTTGGTCCAGTTAGTACAATATCTACAGATCTACCAAAATGATCTTTTAACCTTATAGGCCAGCACAAAGTTGCAATGTGACCTTGTAATATAACATGGCTACAGCATACATATATTGACTGGCGAGTGAGATGGCATTGTCACGATGCTAAAATTTCAATACTCAATGCTTTAATTTCTATACAATTTTAATACTCAGTGTTCCATAGTCAATACTGTTGCAATGAATAAACACTTTTAAGGAGAATGCCATTTTCAACATTATACAGTACAGCAGTACTTTACTATATGTTAAAACTATTCACAAAAGGTAAAATCTTGCCTTTTTTGTATTGATACTTTCTCAAATGTTTATTTAGTTTCGATACACTGGCAGCCCTAAGGTGAGATCGTCTGTCCTGGTTTTCTTGTGACCCCGGCTCAGACACTTGA
This sequence comes from Scartelaos histophorus, assembly GCA_000787155.1. Classification (NCBI taxonomy): domain Eukaryota; kingdom Metazoa; phylum Chordata; class Actinopteri; order Gobiiformes; family Gobiidae; genus Scartelaos; species Scartelaos histophorus. The sequence continues at coordinate 7,417 of KN499486.1, read as the reverse complement.
GGTGAGGTTGCCATGACCATGCCATTGCCATGGTGACAGTGTCTCAAACTGATGTTCATGCGACGTGCTGCTGGAACAGGAGGAGGGAGGTTTTACTGCTCCTTACACCGTTCTCTCCTTATTCGGTCAAAGTGTAGCTCCCCACCCAATTTAGAAAATGAAGTGTGTCAGGGAGGGGAAACTTGGGCCATGGAGTTGCTATAATTAGGCTGTGAGGAGAGACTGGGGGCGTGTAGCCTGAATAAAATCCATTGTTTTGAATAGTGGAATACAGCACTGTAATACTGTTGCTTTTATACAAACCTTGTAGATTTGGTGAGAATGCTGATAAACATTTTACGTGTCCATATAATGTTAGTGTGCTAGACTTCAAAAGGAGGTATCTTAAGAGCTTGTCATAAAGGCATGAAAGTATAGTGCTGTATTCCTCGAGTTTTAACTTGTAACCGTTTTATATTGGCATACACAGAAAATGCACTGAATGTTAACCATTGCAAAGTCGTAATAAAATGTTCTATATGTATATGTAGGCTATAGGATGTGAAAGATCATCAGAGTAGGTTTGAAAACATTTGGTTTGATGGTCTCAAAAACAGCACATGTGTGAAAATTATCAAAACAATTAAAACACAAATGCTATTCTAAAACTAAGACATTATAGTATTGAAATGATGTAGTGGCATTAATATTGTCATTGAGTACCTTACCTTGTCTTTAGTAACGGCATAAAGTTTACATGAATTCAGAAACGCACAGAATAGCATTCTTAATTATAAAATGATATTTGACACAAACTTTGGTGTTTTAATCTTTGGCAAAAGTAAGCAGTGTAAACTTTGTTCAGAAGACTTTGCTGGATCTAATCTTCATTTGTTTGGGCTCAGTCATGTGTCTGTACATGTAAGTAAGGAAGTGCTATGGGAAGTGATAAAGCTATGAGCTCATTGTGTGACTCTGTAGTGTCTCTAGTCTGGGGTCTGATTGTACTGGCTCTCGTTGTCCAGGACTCACTCTGCTCCATAACATCCGACTGTAGGCTGACTCATACCATCCACTTGGGCAGCTGTGTGTGCTCTGTATCTGTTGACTCACTCACCATCCAAACAAAGCTCAAGTCTGTTAGCAGTACTCATTGCCTGCTTTGGTCACACTTTGGTCACTATTTTAGCCGTTAGCATAGCTGGAAAATGTAACTTTAGGAAGGTGCTCCTTGTTTAGTCACACATGATAAAAGTAGCCCCAAAGTGGGAGTGCTACTGTCAAATAAGTTTCTAAAAAAAATATGCAGAAATTTGGAGTTTTGTTTTTAATGTATTTTTGTTTAGTTTTGTTTTTGGTTTTATATTTTACTGATATTATAACTTATCATCATTGTGAAATAAATCATAACATAAATAGGACATCCTATCATAATTGATATTAATGTATATAGCCACAACTATAATTGTCACATAAACTAAACAAAGCATTTGTTGGGAGTAACAGAACATTTCTGGAATAGTTTCTCCCTCCTCCCAAACGCCCAGCCCCCCTCCCTGCTCTGTGGAGGCAGAGGGGCCCAGGGTAAGGAGAGGGGAATAAAAGTGAGGAGGAGAAGAAACATGCAGTGTGCCAAAAGCACATAGCCCTCACGGGATAGTGTCTCTACTCTTAAAATGCATCTATTACTGCTGTAGTCTTTGGTCAGACCTGATCTCATCCTCATTTCCTGTAATGGCTCCCTCTCCACTCTGGAGCAGATCTCCATTACTTTGGCAGAGTTGTCTAGTGCTGTTACAGTCTGGGCTAGGAGCCTGCCTGGTGTAACTGTTAGTTCAGATTTCAGATAAACAAAAAGTGTTTTGTCAAATATTTTGGACCATTTTGTATAACACATTTTGCATTTGTCAGACCACCTGTGAATTGGTAATCTCCTAACACTATGTCCTCTGCTTTGTATAACATGTGTCCCATTGCCATGGAAACAGTTGCCGTGTTGCTGCCAGCCTTGATCCAGAAGTGAATGGGTCTCAGTAGGTGTACTGCTGTGGGCAAAATAATGGCCAATGATGTGTCCCCACATACAGGTGCTAACGCTGTTTAGAAACATTTCACCGTAACACACTGCCTCCAACTGGTCTGAACTTTACTTTGAAATAGAATAATGTTCATGGAAAATGAATCCTTTATTGTTCACCCAGGACAGTGATCTAATCCCTGCTTTCAGATCTAGAGAAACTGTGGAGCCTGAGCAGTGACATGACGGTCACTGTACAATAACTTCAAAAAGAACCATCCCACTGTGTTTTACAGAGAACAACAGGAGCAGTTTGTTTATAACAGCCATGAAGAGGGTCTACTAAACTGTTGAAACATGTGCTTTAAGCCTGGCAATTCCTCCATTTTTATGTGTGTCAGAAACAGTGATTTCTTGTTAAATAGACTACTAATAGTAGACTAGTAGTAAGTTTTATGTTTTGCAGTAGAAGAGTTTTGGTGCATGCTTCCATTAACCCATTGACTTTGTGTTTCAGGCTGGAAGTGATGGAGAGAGCATCGGAAACTGTCCTTTCTCACAGCGACTCTTTATGATCTTGTGGCTCAAAGGAGTTGTCTTTAATGTCACAACTGTTGACCTCAAAAGGTGAGCTTATTGTTTTAGTCACCTTATTGTTTCTTGTTATGTTCTTGTAGTTCAGGGTGTCTTACATTTTTCGACCCAGGGCTTTGCATCTTTAATAAAAATGCTGCTGAAAGGTGCTTTCCAAATGCTCATAAGATTTAGTATCCCCATGACCAATCTAGCCTGGCTAGCCATATAACTTTGTTAATGTATTCAATAATAGAGAATGAAAAACCTGGAGGTTTTAAATTTTATCACAGGTAGGTGTGGCTTGTGTATCTAGGGTATATATTTCTCATTCTGTTTGTGGCATTGTGCCATTGATGTAAATAAAGAGGTGAAAGGCAGTTGACTTGATTCCATCCCTGTAGATCTATGGAAGGGTCTGTGAGAGGCTCTTTTGGATGGTGTCAAGTGAAATTTCTTGGATATTGAGAATCACAGTGAGCACAAATTCTGACCCTGTAAAAGGCAGTGAAGGATGTCCACTTAGCCAGAAGTGTTTACTGTCCTGTAGCAATAAATTAGAGCTGCAATGGAAATGTCTGCATAAAATATTTGTATTGAAAATTGTGTTTTACAGTAGCATCATAAGTAAAGCTTCCATGTAGTTAAAAACCCAACATTCTTTTTATAGGACTTGTTTATTTATATTTCATGTCTCTCAGTTAGAGACTGTAATTTCCTTTTAGAAGACCTATGATTTAAGTTAGTTCCCCTTTGGGAGCTTAAAGAGATTGTTCTGATGGACTTTTATGTTCCCTTAGATTCTGATGCTTTGGTTACTTTGCACTTTTGAAAAGGATTCATTGTTTGTTCACACTTCTCATTCAACACATGCTCATTTCTGTTTGTGTGAACTGCTGCCCAGAGACATCTGGAGCGAAATGTGTTGTGTGAAGGCTGCAGAGAAGAAATAGTGACAGCGTTTAAGAGCCTATGCTTTGGTTGATAGTAGAGGGCCTGGACATTTGTTCAGTATGTTTACACAAATAAATATAGCTGATCTTTTATTTATTAATTTTATTGATTAACAAGGGCAATCCGAGATTTCTGATCTCCACCAAGGGATGATGTGGACACAGAAAATTTCATGAAGATCCGTCCAGCAGTTTCTGAGATATGCTACCAAGATTGTAGAACATTACCAAAATTTAATGGAGTCGTCCCTGCACCAAGATCTACCTCTGGTGACAATTTCATGAAGATCCGGACAGTAGTTTCCGAGAAATCCTGTCCACAGACAAATAAATAAATAAATAAACCGACTCGATCGCATAATCTCCTTGGCGGAGATAATAAATGGTTGGTCATTGCTGTCTCATATGCAAGTTCTAAATCTTAAGTGCCTCCACTTTTTGTTTAGGAAACCTGCAGATCTCCAGAACCTTGCCCCAGGTACACATCCACCTTTCATCACCTTCAACGGAGAAGTCAAAACAGATGTTAATAAAATCGAAGAGTTCCTTGAGGAAGTGCTGTGCCCACCCAAGTAAGTGATCTGTTAAAATGGTCTACCATGTCCAGTTTTATCAAAGGTTTGATATGGGTTTTCCTCATTATCTTGTAATCTAATCTCTTGTTTGTGTTTTAGATATATCAAACTAGGGGCAAGGCACCCTGAGTCAAACACAGCTGGGATGGACATATTTGCAAAATTCTCTGCCTTTATCAAGAACTCAAAGCCAGATGCAAATGAAGGTGAGTTTGTCTTTGTTGAACACTAGAGCAGTCATTGATCCATACACGTGTGTGTGTTGTACAAGCAAAGGATTGTGGTTGCTAGGTGACATGGATAGCTGTCTTTGTTGTTCTTTTTGTTTGGCTGCTGTCTTCACATCACAAGCACATTCGTATATGCGCTTCAGTATAGTTTCTCATGATGAAGTCAATATAAATAGTTGTGTGGTTCATTTAAAAGTGTCTCTAAAGTTACACATCAGTTAGAGAAATGCAACCTTCCTGCCATATAAACACTGAGGACATAGTAATTGAAAATATTTATTATTTATTAATAGACTTTCTTGTAATGCAGCAATTATGGGTGTTTTTTGCAATATCAGTAACCTGTAATGGGATCTGTGTGCTATTGATACTGACTGTGATGTCCCGAGTTTTTCATAGGTCAACCTTTGGAGAATTGCTGCCCTCTTGTGGTTGATTTATATTACTTCTGTTAATATCCAATAATTGCTTCTCACTTGAGCACTATTTATAGTTTTTCTTAAAATGTTTCTTTGCAGCATTGGAACGTGGCCTGCTGAAGACGCTGCAGAAACTGGATGAGTATCTCCGCTACCCTCTACCTGATGAGATTGACCACAACAGCATTGAGGATGTCAAGGTTTCTGATCGGAAGTTTTTGGATGGAGATGAAATGACACTGGCTGACTGCAACCTATTGCCTAAGTTGCATATAGTAAAGGTTAGTTTGGAAAAAAGTCTTTATTCGTACCCCATTTATTTTAAAGAAAAACTAACGTATTTCTGCTCTTCAGGTGGTGGCAAAAAAATACAGAGGTTTTGATATCCCCAAAGAGATGACGGCCATCTGGAAGTATCTGAACAATGCCTACACGCGTGAAGAGTTTACTAATACTTGCCCAACTGACAAAGAAATTGAAATAGCCTATGCTGATGTAGCAAAAAGGCTGGTCAAATAAGCACTGTACAACCTCCTCCTTCCATACCTGCCATCATACATGTCAAATCTTTTCCACCCCGGCCCCAGGACTGAAAAAAACTATGGACTCTTCTCTGCTTAAATTCTGAGCAAAAGTCCTTGTGCGTTCTCATTTTTTCTGTATTTCTATTTGGCTTTTATGAAGACACTTTGAGTTGATTCAACATTTTGTAGTAATTTGCAGTTTATTTGCTTATGAATGTTTAATAAGAACATGATAATCACCGATGGCCTGCATGTGTACAAATGATTATCAATACTAGGGGCCATTTTAGACATGCTCCTTGTTAAGTGACCTTGAAGATGACCTCTTTACTTCATAAAGGGGAATGATCACAAGCTATGAGATATTTGCCTGATTTTAATATGAACTTGCTCCTCATGTATTTATAAATTACATTATTTTTGTCTTTTCGGTTAAGACACGGTGTAAACAGTGTTGAAGCTTTCTTGCTTCTAGCTCAAGTATTGCACAGGGTTTTCATATATAGGCTGAACCAAACCTGTTTAACATATCAAGTTAGATGCTTTATTTTATTTCATGAATGAATAAGTCATTGCCTGCAAGAATGGCATACTTGTTCTAAGGTCACATATTGCTTAGGATTTGCAGAATACTTGTAGTTCCATAGATGTTAATAATGACAAATATTTGTAGAAAAATATGGTAAAAGTTTGTCTTTTAGTTTTAAAAAATCTTGTTCCTCAGACATTGCTACACTTAAGTTCACATTTTACTTATGTCATCCAGTTCAGTTATCCAAATGCATAGAGCTAACAGTAGCAGTGGGTAAACCCGCATTGCAAACCAAAAAGGGGCACATTCTGGTCTCACGGTGGGCAGGACTACTCTGACTGCTAAAATGATATTAACTATACATTTTGCTGGTCTTGTGTCCATAACAGAAATGGGGGCACTGAAACAATGGACGGTGACTCTGAAGATATTTATGTCAAATTTCTTGGTATGTAGATTCACATTTAGGTAGTGAATGTATGGTATATAACTGTAGCTCTGACAGTGCTTTAGTGTGATTAAAGCAAATCTTATTTCATTTGTTATAAAACAAATTTGATATGAAAAAGGAATTGTAAATATTTGTTGTGATGCTAAGATTCTGTTTGTAAAGTTTGGTTATTTTGTCAGAAGTTTGAAAAGAAGGGCTGTTTTTGCCTGCTTGGTTTCTAAATTGGGGAAATCAAACATGTTCCTTGCCTTATTTCTGTCTTCTGTTATTTTTCACATTTAATTTAAGTAGGAGTATACCGATACACATAGGCTGTCCAAGCTATGCCATGACCTTTTAATTTTTACATTGACTGAGCAGAAATAAACTACTTGGCAATCGAAAATGCTTTATTATTTCTCTGAATGAATCCACACATGAATGCACACTGTGTTCTTGAGTACTGATTTCATGTGGGTGTGGGTGTCGTATTGGCACATAATTTAGGTTTTATTGTTAAAATCTGCAGCAGATATTCACAAGAACAGGAAAACGTGTGGGGGAGTAACATTTTTGGACAGAATCCAGATCATTTAAGTGTCACATTTCATCTGTTCCAGACATTTGTCCTCATATTGTGCAGGCACAGTTTATAATTTAAGAAAATGATATCCAGTCCATGAAAGCTAGTCCTGTTGCCCACTTCTAGGATTGTACGGGGGACAATTAGGCCAATAGACACCGATGGAATAAGGTTTAAGAATTGCATTTGTAAATATTCAGTATGATGATTTTTTTTTCTTTGCCCTTACTTACAACTAGCAGAATATTTCGAGTATACATGTATAAATCTAGGCTTTTTTTTATTTTAATTTATTTTTTTTAAGCCCATTGCTCTGATGGCGCCAAATGTGGTTCTGCTGCTCTGCACTTAAACTATAGGAGAAGTGCTCTCAGGTGCGTTTACTTATTTCGTTTACTTATTTTTTATATTTTTACTTATTTTTCCTCAGTCTTGTAAAAATGTGCCATTCTTACCGTGTAGTTTAATTCCATCCCAATGTAGCTCGAGCTAACAGCGGGCTAACTTACGTACTTATGTACAAGTTTTAGCTAACGTTACTGCTGTAGCCTATACTAGTCTAATATTTTCTTCTGAGAACATTAATAATAATAATAATAATA
>KN499485.1:0-15305 GCA_000787155.1 Scartelaos histophorus | reverse complement strand
GTGTGAATTTTCTTTCTTTTGTGTGTGTGTTTTTGTATTTCTGGTCCTATAGCTTTTACTACAGCCATATGACACAACTGCAGCCTACAGATAATGAAATACCAAATCCAGGCGAGGACAGATGTATTAAAATTAGCATTAGGTCTGGGAAGGTTTAATGAGACAAGTCATTTTATGTCTGGGATAATGACCCAAACTATTAATTAGTTTAGTTATTTTTTTTTCAAAACACAAAGAATCAGAGACGAAAAAGCAGTTACAAGACACCAAAATTACTTGCAAAAAAATCTGTACTAAACCCTTTTGTGTGGCTGTCACCTGCCTCTCTCTTTCTCCTCTCCACCCTAATTGTCTCTCAGCGCGTCCCTTTCATTAGCCTCCCCTCTTTAAGTGAAATAAAGACTCTTTTCTGAACAGTTTAAGCCTTCCCATTGACCACTTCACTCCACCAGACTTCTACCATATTATTTGAACCATTGTATCCCAGCCCCCTGCATTTAGAAATCCGATGACAACTCCACCGCTATCGGCCGCTTCTGCCCAAACCCCCCATCGCCATCTTCTTTTCTCCTTCCTCCATTCTTGTACAAAATCTCCCCCCATCTTTTCTCGTCCTCCATCTGTCATCCCTCGCTCCGCACGTCCTTTTCTCCATCTGTGAATCAATGGGAAAACGACATCGGCCCCACACAGTTCCTCCCCGGTGCAAATCAATGGAAAAGTGAAGGCTGTTTCTAATTCCTATCACTCGGCGCTGGTTTTTTGCAGGGTTAGCATTTCGTGTAGACTCAATTAAAATGCAGCTGTGCGCAAAGACGAGCGGCGCCCAATCGTTAGCGGCTAATGCATTATCCCGCGCGCGTTTATTAGCAATGATTTGGTTTGACAAAGCAGGAAAATACGGCCACTGGTAAAGATTATGTGGCAGATACTGGGGATGTTGATTTATGTACATGTCCTGGGAGATGATTTTTGCCTGGTTTAAGTATTGGAGAGCTTTTCTTGGACATAGACACAGAGGGAAAGGCCTTGTACTTGTAAAAACATGCACAATACACAAAGAGATTCTTAAACTCATGGGACTATCCTGATAAAATAAAGGTCACTAAATAATTAAATTCACTATAAACCATAAATGACAAGAAAGTCTCTGGTTTGATTCTTGGAACATATGTGCTTTTTGCAAAAATATCATATGTATATATATATATTTTTTACAAGGATTGAAACTGAAAGTAAAATTCTGATCAAATTTTACATTTTTAACATGTTTAGGAGCATTAAAGCTGAAATATGAACTGCTAACCTAATACAAGTGACGTATTTGTAAAGTTTTAAATGACTGATACTTTGCAGTTAATGTCACCAACATCCTCTGGAAGCTAACTATATGCACTGCTCTGTCAGAAGCTCTGTTACTCAAGATTAGACTTCATTTAGGTTTAATTTAACACAATCAGACCAGAAAGAACTAACTCAGTTGGAACTACAACAGGTGATCTGACAACTCTCTCACTCATAAAATCACAGATACAATCTGCCTAGCATTAGCCAACAGTTTTTCAGTTCGTCACTCTCATAATTTATTAAAAAAATAAACACCGAAACAGGACCATGGATGCTCTAATTGATCACATTGAATTGATCTCTAAATTATCTATTCGTAAAGGCCAGCCACCTATCAGTCATGTCATGTGTGTTTTTTCCCATTCAAAATATTAACTTGAACATTTTCCCAAGATGCAATGCACAGAAAACAGCTTGTAAACTCATTTCCGACAGCAACACAAATAAGGTTCTTTGAAGTCGACATTTTTAGCAGCAAACAACCTCCGAGTCCTAAAGAAGTTTGATGATTTCCGAAGGTTATAAAAGCCTAGATGATGTAATCTGTCATGTGAGGCGACACAGACTGCAGTATTAGACAGCTCTTCTGGTAATTATTTGTTACTAATTGCTGTGCGAAGCAGTGGTGACAAATCTTTGTTATTTTTGCCTAAATCCAAAAACACGTCCCATGACATACAAGTGTTTCTGCACCAAACCCAAATGAGGACCTAATTAAAAGACTTTTTCTCTGAACACGGCACAAGCTGAGAACACTTAAAATAGGCAAGTTTAAATAAAGAATGAAAACTGCAAAATAGCTGCTACTTTAATATAAATATAATTATTGAATGTTTCTCTCTATGTTGGATGCCATTTCTCAAACAAAAATATGATGTGCTGAGTTTGGTAGTCATTCTGAGTGCATTTGGAAACTGAAAAATAAGTTTGCTGCTGAATACTGTTTTATAAGTTTTTAAAACCGCAAAAATCAGGCGCAGCTCCTTAAAAATAGTAAAAACTCTCTTTAGCTCTTACCCAGAATCCCACTGCATTAGCTCCTGTCTCCAAGTTTTCCTCAGAGATCTATAGCCTCCTCGTGATCACTGGTGCATCCCCTATAGTCAGGTAACACAAATAACAAGCAGACAAGCTAAAAACAACCATTTATACTGTTCACCAGCACATCCCCGAGTGTGTCCATGCATGCACTTCCTCACCCCACACCCAGCCCTCACTCAGCCCCGTGCGGCACATTTTTCCTTTATAAGTTGATGCTAAAGTATGGTACAATCCAGGGTCGATGTGGTCATTCATCCCGAAGAAAGCCGTAATTGCAGTCGCTGTGAAAAACCATCCATTCTATCAGGCTAATTACTACAGCCTCTTAACAAAGCAGCACTAAAGGAGAGAGTACACAAGCATTCAAGCACAAGTCTGAGAACACAAAGTTAGTTTAGTGAGTAACTTCAGTTCAGAACCTTCGCAAATGCTCACGATAATTATTTGTTATATATTTGAAATTGGGCTATATTGACCTCCTGCTATTGGTGGTTTTCAGATTCTATGAAATGTTATGATTGCCCACTCCCAGATGAGGAGTGAGCACAGACGGTGTAAAGAAGTGGACAAAGCGAGTGTGACGTCACCCGCAGCGTTTAGAGTCGCTAAAATGAGGCTCACGATTCTCATGGTTACAGGAGTGAATCTGGAGCCAGGATTTATGTTATGCTATAGGATTTTTTCTGATGGACAAAATAGCAAAAAAAAAAAAAATTCAGGATCATGTAGAGCGAGTTAATGTGAACATTTTAAGACCAAAATGATGAGGCCACAGCAGCAGATGGAGAGAGAGGGGCAACACGATCCTAATATTATTATTATTTTATTTATTGGTTATTTATTTAAGTTATTTAGATAAACAGGAAAAGTTGCATATTTTTAAAATATATATACACCCCACCCTTCACCCCTATCCCAGCAACCCCACTCTTAAAACTTAAACCACCCCCAAAACACCTATAAACCCAACCACCCCCGACACAGGTCCCACATAAATACATATAGAGACATATATTTCATTACTGTAATATCATTACAAACACTATTCTACTACAGTACTTTTGACAGCACCAATATGCACAGAAGCCCACACCTTCATACATGGATTTACACAACTACACATACTGCAAACAGTAGAAACTAGACATATACACACAAAAATCCAGATATATATGTAAGACAAATATGATTAAAACTTGTTTTTTTTCCCTACTTCCTTTTCTTCCTATTTGACACGTGGTGGCTAGCGTGTTAGCGACGTTCACTCATATATATACTCAAGATATAGTTCCCTATTGATAACAATATAATCGACTATTAAATCTCTAAAGCATAAGTTCATAAATGTTGAGTGGTGGAGGTTGTCAGAGGTAATTAAGAAGGACGACATGTATCTGACAAAAATTGTTCTGGCTGCGTCTAAAAAGAGAATTACAAAGAGTTGGTTGCAAACAGACCCACTTGCACAATAAAACTGGATTAGGATTGTGGAGAATATTTCAGCGATGGAAAGAATAACATATAATCTTAAACTGAAAGGGTGAAAAGTGGGAAAAAATGAATGTATTCATAAATGACACCAACAAAATAACATAGTATATTAAAGAGCCACCACCAAATGCATGTATAAATAAGAGCTTGTAACTCCAGACTTTTGCTGTATTGTTTTGATTTCTGTTGTTTTTGTGTGTTTATTACTAAAAACCAATAAAAACAGTTAAAAAAAAAAAAAAAAAAATCGTAAATGTTGAACTTGATCACTTCTATAGATAACCAAGAACTCCTAATATTACAGCAAAATTATGCATTTTGAAATTTTACAGTATTTAAATGCATTGGAAATGTTACACTTATTCTACCGCTGTACTTAAAGCATTGCACGTATAATGAAATGATACTGAAACACTGGTCTAACAGGTATCCACGTTTCAAACTCTGCCCCTGCAGCCAGATGTTTGTAATCAGAAACAACTGGCTATAATCATGGCAGTCTTTTGTGATGTCACCAACTACTGGAAATCGCGGCGGCCACTGGAACCAGGACACACTTGGATTTAGGTGTTTGTGACCAGAAAGCTGCAACTAAAGTACCCTAAAAAGACTAGAGACAGTAAATAAAGTTATTAAAACACCATATACGCAGTTTAATAGCAAAAAGAGTGGTTGTAGTGTTTAGTTCCACTTTATAAACAGTGTAATCAATTGTCCTATTCCCTCTGCCGACTGTAAACTAAATAAATAATAAGAGGAGAGATACAAGGGCAGAGTTTACAAAGAGCATTTAAACTATTATCAGTCTGGTTCCGATTCAGGAAACATCTACTTTACAGTAACTACTTGCTAATGCTCAAATGATGAAAATGTTGATGAATTATACATTAAAAGACACTGAAAAACCAGACGTCAGCATTTGGCCGAGTTCTCCCTGAGTCATTTGTATTGATCGGTGCCCCCAAACCCACTGCAGTCAAACCCTGTTCACTCACTGCTCCTTAAATCTTACTGTGGCCTGCTGGAGCGAGGACACTTTGGACCAACTTTGGACCAAACTTTACAGCAGACTTTTTGTTAAACTTGTGCTACTCCGGGATGTAAGCAGCACTAGTCATTCTGAGTAATCTTTTCCTACCTCAAAAGGCGCTGTGTACCTGATTTTTACTGTTTTCATCATGTGAAAAAGCAAAACTAGTTCAATTTAAACGGTTTTAAGCAGTCCAACGTTATTCCTTATGTACATGTACAATTCTAATGTGAATAAATCTCTGAACAATAAAAAAAAGCCTCTATAATAAGATGCAGCGGACTCATTATGACCTCCAGAGCTCCTTATATAAAATATCTGTACAGAGGAAAGACCAATTTTGCTCCAATACGAATTACAGGGGCTGGCGTACCCGACTAAATCAGTAATCTAAATTTAGTTTTCTCACCATTAAGTATAGTAAAGAACTGTAATAATTGTAAATCTGGAAAATAGATGTGTTGCGTGGCTCTGAGTGTTGGCAGTCCACCGTGCTTAATTTCAGTGTATGAATATAGCAGTTCTGTGTTGAATATAGCAGTTCTGTGTTCCAATTCTGTGCATGTGTCCAAACATTAATTCATGTGAATAGTAGCGACGTGCCAAAACGAGTGAGGGAGCTGGAAATGAGAAAGGTTTGAAGCTTTGGGTGTGCTCCATAATTAAGTAGAACGTTTAAAATGCGCAGCTTTTCTCTTTACCGTGAATTTGTTATTGCTCGGCCTGGTATGCTCCACAGTATGGCATTAAACTTATCCGTCTTACATTTATTTTGTTGAATAGTTTTATCACACCATTGTCCATGTTAAGTGCTGGTTTAGTCCTGCTATTGTGCTAATTTAGTCTTGGATTAGTTCAATATAGTCTTGGTTTGGGCATGATTCTTGTTTTAGTTCTTAATTACACCTGGATTAATCCTGCTTCAGCCCTATTTTTAGACAAGGTCCTGATATTATTAGAAAACCAAATCTAAGGCGCATTAACATAAAAATCACCACATGAGGAGGGAAAAAAAACACAAAATTGAAATAATAGTTTTAAGTGTGGTTGATTAGCTTACACGTGCGTAGAAACTGTGCTCGTCTTTAGCGTAACCCTCTTCTTTGGAAATGTCACTCGCACAGATGAATAAAGGCTCAGAATTAAGGCGGGAGCGGGGTAAATGTCAGCGAAGCATGGAGTCTCTGGTACAATTAAGACCACTGAAGGTCAGCTCTCCCCGAGCTCAGGCTTATGGGCTCTCCAGTGAATACAGCGATTAGCAAGACTTAGCCCGAGCATGTCCGGCCTGTGGACCTGTGTGACTACAGGACCTGGTATAAGGGTCTGGTGAGGAGAGAGGCTCGGGTTAATGTCTACACTGTAGGAGATGTGCAATTAATAGATCTCACATATTCTGAAATGAAAGAACATATCGCTGATTATTACAAAATACTCAACTAGGATCTTAAACACGTTATTAGAGTTCAGTCTGAAATATAAAGTATTAAGTTACAGAATAAGTCTAGAGCTACAAAGATTTAAAGCCAAATTACATGAGTCAAAATAGGATTGGATGTGAACCATTTAACACATATCGTCACCTTCATAAAATAATCGCCTAAGTCACTTTTTGCCTAAGTTTTCCTTAGGCAAAAAAAAGCCATAATTTCAATTTTGGGGGGAGTTTTTGGTGTTTCCTGAAAAACCTGAAAAAATGACTTATGCGATTATTTTAGGAAGGTGTCCATATAACAAAATCCTAGTACATGTGGCTAGAAAACAGAGAAAAAATAAATATAGTCACACATCTGTGCTCAAATATGGCCAAAATATGAATCTCTAAGCAGGTCAATTGGGTAATAACACATGATCTGTCAATATTGTTGTATTGTTCGTCGCTATTTCTCAGTGTAATTCAGCTGTCTGGGTGTCAGGCTCCACGTGAGTAACAGACGGTTTTAACCAGTCATAGTGAAATGTCAAGTTTCAATATAAGCAGATGACTTTACCGATGTCAGGCAACTCCGCCCTCTCTGATGTAAACTGAGATAGTGACTCTTATTGCAACTATGGGAGACTTTATTCACCCAAAAAAAAAAAAAAAGCTTTATTTTTCAGAGCCAACACCCAGTTTAGTGTGGTTATCTTCTTTTTGCTGGTGCATGTATCTGAACACTCCAGTCAGTGCTCTGTGGACTAGGGGCCAGCTCCCTTCTGCTCCTTATCTCCTCACACCTGAGCTTTAAGGACGGCCTTCGCTCTGCTCCTGACGGCTGGAGAACGCTCGGTTTAAGAGAGCGGCTTTTGAAACCGGTTCTGATCTAAAGTCTGCTCCTTTTAACTCCACCTCGCCACATGTGTAATATTGGAAGCACTGAGACTATATGGCTTTTTCATATTTTTTCCCTATGTTGGTTACGGTGAGAAGTATTGTGTCTGTGTAGGCTCTGCAACACTCACTAATCCAATCCTCTGTGATATCGCTTTACCTCAGCTATAAGCACCCTTTATTTGACCCCATCCCTCTCTTTTTCTCTTGTTTCACTCTTTTTTCTTTCTCACTATATATGTGTGTTGTTTCTATATATTTCACTCTCATTTCTCTATCTCTTTCTTCCTTTCTCGCTCTCCAACCTTTGATCCTTTATTAAATCACAAACATGCAAAATAAAGGACTCTCAAACGCAGCTGTATATTTGAATGAAAATGCAAACAAAAAAAGGTTGTATTTCATTTCTCAAAAGCGAACTATCTGTTTCTTTACATTGGGATGCAATTGAGAGAAAAATAGGACAGATTTGTCGAAAATGGTGGAAAATAAGACGCCATCTTTCAATCGCGCCAGTGGTTTCACTGATAAGGTTATTTGGTGATTTTTTCTTTGATCGAGTAAAATATGTGATTTGATTTGAGAAAGCAGAATCTCATGTACGGGCCCAGGTGCACAAGACGCATGTATCAGTGGCTGAAGAATGGTGGAAGTCAGGGAATTGAAACAAATATGGCAATTGTGTGTACATAAATAGATAAAAGCTTCAAGTTTATGTTTATGGGGAGCACAAAACGCTGATATGTTCAGAAAGTCAAAGTTATCTTATTCCTAATGGTAAACAACTAGAATATTCAACTAAATTGGAAAAAAAGTTGACATGCAGGTGGTGTATGTGGTGTTCTACATGTGTCTCTAGGATGGAATGTTCAGAAATTACCATATATGTGTGTGTGTGTGTGTGTGTGTGTGTGTGTGTGTGTGTGTGTGAACGTGCATGTTCTCTGTCCTGTACCAGGTCTCCTGTACAGTACAGAATGTGATCAGTTTGCCAAATTTACGTAAATGTTACGTAAATGTAAGGACTCTGAAGAGATGTATGTTTGAAAGTTTTCTCCCAGACAAAACCCACAATTTCGACGAAATTTGGTTCTGCACCAACAAAGTCTCCTGCGGTCGCTACCAAAAGGCAGAGGAATATGCAAACCGTCACACAAAAAGTTAGTCTTCTGGACATGCTGAAGGAAGGTAGAAGTCTAGGCGCCATTACGGAATAAATTAATATTCAGTCTACATAAAAAGTTTAACTTATTTTTAAAATCTACAGAGGTTTGAACTTTGAGAGTGTTTAAACAAGAGAGAAATGTGAGAAAATGTTAATTCCTGTCTGAGAAAAGTGTATAAAGTGTGTGATGAGGGGTTTTACAGTCTTAAAACATATAGAATAATTGTAAAAAATAATGCTAAAATAAAGCTGACTACTGTGCGGATTTCGCCTATTGTGGGTTATTTTTAGAACGTGACCCCAGCGATAAACGAGGGACCACTGTATATTAAACAAATATTGTGTGTCTTTGCCTTCAAGTAGATGGTAATTTGGAAAGTTGAAATTATTAATTTGACTATAGCAAAAAATAATAAATAGAAATTTGGGTATGGTGCAAATTTTTGACGACTACAATCAAGTGGGTGCCAAAGTTCCTAGTAAGGTGCTGCAAATGCACTAACTGGTATTGGGGGAATGCAGCCACCATCTCAGCTTATATCTTGATCCACACGATTTACATATTTGCGACAGTCAACGTTACGGGATTGTATGGATTTAAACAGCATATTTTCCCGAGCTTTTCATCAATACAAGCATTCACGGTCCAGTTTAGGAGTTTGATTTTCAACATAAAGGAGAGAATGACGGCGCAAATCATCTCACTTGTTATAGCTTCAACCTAACCACTTCTTTCTGGTCAGATTGTGATAAAATAAAGATCAGATTAAAGTCCAACTTGAGTAACAGCGCTTCAGACAGAGCAGTGCATTTAGTTAGTTCCACACCCCCAGGAAATATTAATGACATCAGCTGTTAAGTACCAATATGCAGTGCGGCTCTATCTCCATGGAGACTAGAGGGTAATGCCACCGGGCCAAAATACAGGTGCCAGTGGAGTGCAGATGGAAACTGGCTTCAGCTTAATCTGGAGTAAAGCATCTTTTCTGTGTCTGCGTTCTCTGTTAAAAGAAATCAATACACTAAAACTAAACCAGATCTGCGGAGAGGCGACCCCGCTCACAATAAGAATGTATATTTATGTGAAGCATCTATGTTCTATTGCTGTTTCCTCATCGTAAACAGACCTGGACTTGTGTTTTGTTTCATTCACACATATTTAACGCACAAACCCTGCATATTTCACAGCAAATTTCTCAGATCTGGCCAAGATTTTAAAACTTATATCAGGTTATTCATCTTGTTTTCAGGTTTATTATCTACTTACTAGTTCTTAGGCTGCTTAATTCGAGTCTAGATGTAGTTTATTTAAGATAACTTGTCATTTCACTATTTTTAAGTCATTTTCTGACAATTTTAAGTGTTTATATCTTAAATTTTTGTGGGTTTTTTTGCAGTGTTAGGTTGAGTTCTTCTTCTCTTTTCCACCTTGTGATGTCATGTGGTATTACAGGAAGTGCTCCACTGTGCTTTTAAACTCCACACACCTTCACTAAAATCATTTGGATGATTTCAGTCGTAGAATTGCAGCTCAAAAAAGCTGAACAAAAGGTAAAAGTTAGCGGTTATCTCGAAAATGACTGCTTCGTGACATCACAAGTTGGAACAGAGTATTTTGAGCTTTGGAGATATACAGAGAAATAATAAAGAATGACTAAAATGTGTGAATGAAACAAAACGCAACTCTAGATATGTTTTCGAGGAGGTAACAACATTATAACATGACTTAAAGAACATAAGAATTAATTTTGTGTAATACTGCCGATGGAGACAAGCAGAAAAGTTACATAATGTACCTTTAAATTCCCAATATTTTAGACTTATTGTACATCAGTGGCAGTGAGATGTGAGGTCTTTTGGAGGGAGAATGAGATGAAGGAAAGGAGGGAGATAATTTGGCTCTAGTTAAGCCCTTTCCTCAACACTGTGATACTGTATCCCTCTACCTACCAAACTTCCTACTTAAAAAACTTCTCCTTTGAGGATTAGCAGGAACAAAGAAAGGTGAATTCCAAGCCGGACTACGGAAAGGAGAGAGGGACAAAATTAGGACAGAGGATGTAGAGGTTACACTCATTGACTGTGAATGAAACTGATATCAAGAGAGTGAGAGCAAAGAGTGTTTGAATTTCCATCTTGTTTTTATAATGTGAGGCCTGAGGTATGGAAATCTGTGCGGCTTTTATTTGTGGATTATTTTTTTTGAATGTGGGAGATATTTTTGGGAGGTTTTAGCTTAAGAGCATAAACGAATACAGTATCCTCGCAGGGAATCTGAAATAGCCCCATTTTACTACACTATCATAAAAATGTGTTACGTACAGTTTGAATTCAGCATTGTTTCATTTTCTTTTTTTTTAAATAACAAATCTCTGTATTTTAAATACTTAAAGGTCCTATATGACAGAAAATTCATCGATTTTTGTGAGCTTTAACTTCTGTAATAAAGTTGTTTTGATTCTAGAGACGAAATTTTGTTAAACATAATTTCTATATCATCAATTCTTTTTTTTTTTTTTCTTTTAATTATTATTTTGTCTATAGTCAGTGCAGTGCTGATTAGTGTAGGGCAGATTGGCAGAAACGAGGCTGCCATTTTGTGCCGATTACAACCAAACATGCACTTAAGTAAGCATTCATACAGGCACGTTGGGTTGAGTGTCTTGCCCAAGGACACAACAATAAACAATGCTGCTATCGAACCCTCAGACTTTGTATTAGTGAGTATATTTCCCTGTATCTTAAATGAATTATAATAGCAATTCAAATTTGCCCATTTTCATCAAAAATATATAAATAAAGACTCAAATCTTTGGGCTGTAAGATTAATCACAATCAAATCAAAATCACAAAATCACAATCTGAATTTGAATTTCCTCAAAAAACATTAAAATATCCGTATTATACATACAAACTGCTAACCCTGCTGTTTCGATCTGTACTACATGTTCTGAAATGTATTAGTTTGACAAGTTGAAACTGAACACAATATCAAAATCTAAACTAAAAACATATATAGCAACCATGACAAAAGAAAAAATTCAAAAATCGCAGTCCGACCTTCATAAATTTCACAAAAATTTGAAAAACATCACATCATTTTGAATCTTAAGTGCATTGTTAGCCTCACAATATTCGCTGGATCCCAAATTTCCGCAATTCCCTGAAAAAGAAATGATCCTCCCCATTGAATTTTAATAGCAGACGCATGTATCAGTGCTGGTGTGTGATTGTGGGGAGCAGGTGGTCCAGTGGCAGTTTAGATGGAGTTGTAATGGCATGAATGACACGCTGTCTTCTGATTGGTTCAAGTCAGAGCTGGAGATTCTGTCTGATTTCTTTCTGTGTCCCACATTTTTGCGCTCTTTCTAATCTTATAAAAGTCCTGACCTCTCCTCTCCCGTTGTCTCCGAGCTGCTCTGTTCCGGTCCAGACCTGTTTGAAGTCTTGCCTTGTCACAGACGTTTTTACACTGCAGCTATAGTGAGAGAGACTTTGTTATTTTTCTATTATTTCAAGCTCAGAATAGAAATACAAGGCTTGCAAAGGCCACCTGGAACAATGGTGGACGTCTGTGTACAGTGAAGAAATGGCAATACATAGATTTTTAATAAACAACAATGCAATTTAAATACCTTTTTTCATCACAAACTAGCTTAGCACCTAACAACAAGGTATCGTTTTAAACTGCTGTATCCATAATCTTAAAGATCCTATATTATACAAAACGGACTCATGAACTTTTAGCCATGTTAGAATGTTGTTACCTCCTCAAAAACTACCTGAAATCCACATGACATCACATCACAAAGTGGAACAAAGTGTTTTCCAATTAATTATACAAGGTGGCTGTGTTAAACCAGCGTAAATGAAAGAAAACGCTACTGCTGATGTGTTTCTGATGAGGAAACAGCATTATAACAGATCAGAAAATAGCATAATATCAGCCATTTAAGGTCAGAATATGTGTCTGCATCTACATGGCAAAAACTTTAGAGTTAAAATTTCAGAGTAAAATAATATTAAAAGAAAAAATGTTATCTTAGGTATTTGAAAATGTTTGATAAAGGTGGGGTTATTTTGGAGTTGATATGGTTGATGTTCATTCAACTTCCCTAAGTGTTAATTTGGGCCCTCCCATCCACCACTTCAAACTCCCAAAAGACCCATTTGAACCAGTTTTGTACATCATTTCATTTTAAATTAACTAAAATAAAGTGTAAAACAACAACACCTCTGTGTGTTGCTTAAGTCAGGATAACCCTAAAAAAGTGTTGTCAGTTTACTCTCAAAACGTTAATATAACTCTTGATTTTAACATGAACTTTGGCTCAGTGTTACCTAATTAACATTTCCCAAAAATGTTAAATTAACTCTAGACCAGATTTCTTTCTAGACAGAAACTGATTCTGCGAGAGTCAATTTTAACACTACACTTTTTGCTGTGTAATTAGAAAGTGTTTTAATGTCCAATAACCAGGAAGTATGCGTTAGTATGCTAGTCATTGTTAGCTTTATCTTAGCTTCTGAGACCTCTTTGGACTTCTTTGGACCACTGCAAATCGTTTAAAATGAACTAGTTTTGTTTTTCACGTTTTTGAGCTACAGGGGCTTCAATAAAAAGTAGCTGTATTTGATTATACCATAAAATATCACAACTATAAAACTGGAAAGGAGACAGCTGGGAATACCAAGTGCCACTGTGGGTTGTGTCCTTAGGCAAGACACTTACTGAATAGAAGTATAAGACTTGGAAAGGCTGTGAATAGAGAAGATGCCTGTATGGATGAAACAGCAGCACACTAGGGCTGCACCATTTAGGAAAAAATGTCTACCACAGTTGTGATTTTTTTTTTTGGGACAAGCATTGTAATTACATTTGTGATTTATGTTTAAATAATATGTGCCGCAGCTAAAATATGCAACAGCGATAAGGCTATTGATTATGCATGACTTCTCTTCATGGTGGTGGTATTGTGTGTGCACGTGAACAGTTATCTGTAGGTTCATTCACTCACAGTGTGTGACAGTGTGTGCGGATGCCCCAGGTCTCGGCTGCTCCTCAGGCCTGGAGTGAACAGGAAAACTCCAGCCGAGAATCAAATCTTCTCACTGTGAGGAGCTGATGCCAATGAACCACCCACTGAGGCTCTTTGACTCTGGAGCTTTACTTCCACTCCATGTGGAAAGAAGTCTGGAATACTGAATTCTTAAAAGCTTCTCTCTTATATGGTTTAAGGTTTATGTATTTAATTAATTTAAATAATTAATGCGGTACCATCTTTTTGGGATCTGATATGATACTTGTCCATGCTGATATCAATAAATCAGATTGTGAATAAAAGACTAAGGCTACTTAATTTTGTAATAGTACGAGAGCAAAAAATAAAGGTTATCTCCTAAGAAAATCTGCAAGAATAAATGAGCACTTTTACTTTTCTGCTTTGTTACGTTCTCCTACAGTGTTATCCACAGTCATCCAAGTAGCTTCTTCATGTCTGACGGGGCTCTGGGTCTGTTCATCTTTCTTCCAAGTTTAAGGTTTGAACTGTCAAAGTCATATTAGGCTAAAAAAAATAACATGTACTCATTACTGTAAACAAATAGCCAGTCCCTTACGAGAGCTGCATCAGAACTGAAGAAGCTACTTGGATGAAAAGCGAAACATATTCACCTTAAAAACTTGTGTCCAGTTTACAGAAATCTACTTTTTGCTACATGTAAATTTGATGTTAAAACAGATTAAATGTTCATATGATAATGGTATCTAAGAACCTCAGTATAATGAGTTTTATAAATAGTCAAAAATGCATACTAAAAATGTACTTTCCATTCTTCTTTGTAGCATATTACCTTTGTAGACTAAAGATTCAGACATTGGCTAACACAGGGGTTCTCAACTTGGGGGTCAGGAACCACCTGGGGGTCTCCAAGTTCAAAACATAATCATACATTTTAACAACTTCATATGCCATCTAACTCAATCAAATCTCTATATTATTATTTTTGTAAAACACTGGGTTAAATTTGACAGTACTTGGTAAAGAGGGAGGGGCATTGCCATTCCAAGTAACCCTGAAATTGAAGATAGCAGTGACATAACACAAAGATTTTGGGAAAAACAAGACCTGAAATTCCTGAATCTTGCTTTAATTCCCACTTCTTCACACCATAAAACAGTATTTTCGCGATCTAAGCAGTTTGTGAGTGTAATCTACAATTTGGGTGATCCTAGGAGGGGGAGAACCGCAAGAAGCGTGAAGCCAAAAAAGACATAAAAACGAACAGTTAGCAGAGCCGTGGACTCGGGGATTAAAACTGTCCACAAAGCTCCCACTTAATTTCCTGGGCTAACCTGGTTATGATTATCTCCTGGGTGGGAACGGGGCCGTTTGATGTCTCGGGTGCAGACTAATCCCTGGTGACTAGCCTGCACCTCTCATTTCCTCGGGATTAGCTCACTCTGCTACTTAATAAAGACGAGGAGGTGGATCCAAATTAACCCCATTGAAATAGAAGGGAGATTGTGTTGCTCCTTTGGCCGCGCAGGAGTTTTGACATTGGAGTTTGCTTGTCTAATAAAGCCGAGGCTGATCTTACAGGACATTTCGTTGACTTTTTATAATGGTGATAACTGCAGAACTAGAAAATATTATCTCAGCTGGTCAGCCATGTTTTAGAACTGGGTGAGGTTCTCTGTAAACTGTGCTTCGCTTCCCTGTCCAGATGGAACTCACTCATCATTCAGAGCAGGGGTTCAAAATATGTTCATCGTGGGGTCTTTATAACGAAAAAGAAATAATATGCCATAGTCAAAATAGTGTGATAGTGTGAATTTGTGATTTTATGTACATAAGTGTGCAAAACCAGTGAAAAATCTGAAAAATAGGTATTATTTACAGGTTGTAGTAGTCTTTAAA